>PVJI01000736.1:201520-229952 GCA_004026765.1 Micronycteris hirsuta | reverse complement strand
ACCTTTACAACACATATGCACATAGGTACCTAACATACATATGCAATGTCAGAAAGCACGTTCAATTTTTCTCCTATACTCCCTTAGGATGAGGTAGGGAACCTCATGTCAAAAACCCTCACTTTAGAACAATAAATAAATAAACCAGCCACAGCCTTCCTGAGGCTGGCCAACTCTAGCATAAGTAATTCAAGAGGCTGAGAGATGCCAGATAAATTTGATTACTATAAAAGATGGGAATATGTTTCTTTCCTTTGAGAATTCACAAAAAGGGGTCAAAAACAAAGCAATGCTGAAAGCGAACAATTTCATTTCGCCTGCAATTCAAGGCGAAAATTCAAAGGCAATTTTGCAGGAACATTTTATCACAATTTTATAGGCCCTCATTTCCTGCACACATCACAATCTTTAATTTCTGAAAGAGGAAAGCAAGAAGAGGGGAAGTGCTGGGGAGAAAGGGTGAGGAGGCTGAGACCAACCGTGAGGGGCTTTTTCTTCTCCTTCTTTAAGATATAAATGCAGATATTTATAAAGCAGTGAGGGATTTGTAAATCTTTCTTCAAAGCTGAACCTGCTGCTGGGATTGTGATTTGCTAAAAGCTGCAATAGGCATACTCCAAAACTCAGCAGGGTCATCCCTCCCCTTCCAAAAATAAAAAAATAAAAGAAGTGGGGAGAGAAAAAGCCACTCTGATTAGTAGTATCTAGACAGACATGAGTTTTAAAAAACTGTTTTTATTTTATGCCTTCTCCTTGAATTATACATGTATTTTCCTTTCCAGATATATAAAAATAAATTTTTTTAAACTCAATAGTTTGCTTCCCATCTTGTTGTCTAATTAGATTCTCCTTGATGCTGTTTGAGAATGGCAAGTCATTTCTCAAAGGCAAGCTGTTTGGTGGTCCTTTGAAAGGTCACAATCCGAGGACAAATTCAGTAGCAAAGATCCAAAGGGAACCTCCACTACCTCCACTCCCTACCCTCAGGTGTTGTCTGGCATAATGAAGGGTGGGGTAAGTTAGCTGGGAGCACAAAGGTAGGGTTTCCAGTTCTAATCTTGTCAGTGGAAAGCCACATACTTGCTCTCATTTCTTAATGGGGATAATAAATAAGTCCTACTGGCTTCCTAGGGTTGTGCAGATAACAAAAAACAGCAAGGGGAAAGTACTTTGCTCATTTTAAATACTGATGCTTCCCCAAGACCCAGAAAGTATCTGGGACAGAGAAGGTGGTGAGTAAACAAAAAAATGAATGCCGTTTGGAAAGCGCAAGCCATGAAATGCGGGATAAAACTATAATAGTGGACACTAAAGTATAATCAATGATGGAGGCTGCTATCTTTAAGAGGGCACCAGACTGGCTTAGGATATGGCCGGTGTTTCTTTCTCATTGGAGAAATTAGGCTCTATTAGCTGTCCCCATCTCCCACCCCAATCTCTTGCCCTTACACACTCATCATCTGGACTCAAAAGTCTCAAAGGACTGCGGAGCCTAGTGGGACAACAGAGAGCATGGCCCATTTGAAATGTGGCATAGTGATTTTTACATTACTCTCTAAATAGATACACTGTTTTCGGAGACGTGGATAAAAATAATTTTACTTTGGGAAGGGAAAGTGGTTTTAAAAGGAAAAGAAAAACAATAGGAGAAAAAGAAAATCCTTTGGCATGTCACAGTTTTCCAGACTGAACCAGACACTGCTGCCAGCTAGCAGGCAATGTAACATTGTCACTGCTTCTGACCTTCTCTGCGTGTCTGGCAACCTTGTCTTCTGGGGGAAATTCTCGGGGTGCCCTGGCACTGTTCAGTGCTCACCTAGATTCCCATTAAGAACAAAGAACAATAGTAAGTGGACCAACTAGGTTTGATGATTGCAACAATGTATAATACAAAGAGCCAAGATGTTTAATTTTAAAGTTAAAGGCTCTAAATACAGAATAGTACTATATAGACAGTATATATAAGGTCTATGTAATGGTCACATATTGACATCCTTGCAGAAACCTACTTTTTAAAATGCTAGTCCCTGATTCAGCGATTACAATTGGTTAAACAAATCAATCAATATCCACAACTAGCCTCAGATCTATACTGAAGTTTGAAATTCCACAGTATTTGCCATCTTGGACTTACCTTACTAAGGAACATTCATGTTTTTTCACATGACCAGACTCAAAACTCGGTGCTTGGAGGAGATACAGCCCAAATGGGAGAAAACCATTCATTTGGAGGAGCGGCCACCTGGTTACATCCCAGACAACAGAAATGGACGAAAACACAAATCATGTACCAAAGAGGAAATTTTAACCAAATATTCAGATACATTAAAAATAAAACTAATTGCAATGGCAATAACTTTGCTTTTCCTTACCAATAATATTCTGCAGGTAGATGATGCATAGTTAAACAATTTCTGCAGGTATTTTATTTAAAATGTAGAATGGTGTAAACACATAGTAACACAGTTGGGGTCCATTATGGATGGCAGATGCCCTTAATTTATTCATTTATTCAACAAATATTTTGCTAGTGCCGCCTGTCTGCTGAAAACACCAGAGTGAATAAGAGAAGCATGATCCCACAGAGCTTATAGTCTAATGTAGGAGATGAACAAATAAGTAATTAATTAAATATAGTGTGACAAATGTAATAAAAGAAGATATGAGTGCTTGGGGACCAACGAGATGATCTCTCAGATCATCAATTCCCCCCTTAACTTTGAAGAGGAGAAGCTGAGACCCAGAATGAGGGCAGGCAGTTTCCCAAGGTAATATAGAGAGATAGTATTAGCAAAGTGAAGAATACTAGTATGGAAGTGGGAAGGTGGTCCAGCAAAACAGATAATTTCAGAATGTCTGCTTGTCTAAGAGGAGCCACCTCAAGTCCATTTTAGAAGCAAATGAGATACAAATAACTTTAAGCCATACATAAATACAGGAGTGGTTTGGCATCATTAAAGAACAAGTGATATCTTACTGTACCACGTGGTGAGTTTTGTTGTTGTTGTTGGGTTTTTGGTTTTTTTTTTTCAAAAACCTTTAAACATCCTGAGAAGAAGTTTGGAGACAGTAAACTAGAGAGTTGACTCATATCTGGAAAAATGGATGTGCAGATTGATTTAAAGTTTTCAAACTTCCGCATCCTATAAGGCTGTAGATTTGTTCCTCACACTACAGAGGAGTCACACAGGCTTCCATCATGTCATACTTATACCTCAAAAGAGCTACCCATTAGTCCATCCTTTTAAAGTAGTCCTTCTTTATTTACATACAAAATACTTGGGTCTCAAAGAGAGCTCTTACCTTCAGAACCCTGAGTTTTAAAAATTCCTTCAAGGGATGATGTAGTTTATAAAGAAAACCTCTTAAGATGGAGATGTTATTATGTGAAGAATAGTATATTCTATCACAGGGCACCAAAGTGAGGAAGTCATAATGTCAGATATGCGAACGTCAGACTGCTGGTCATTTCTTTTTTTAAAGTCAGGCTTATTGAAATATAATATACAGGAAATAAAATCCACCCTTTTTAGTGTATAATGTATGCACTTTGTCAAATGCATAGTCAGGTAACCACCGTCACAACCAGGATACTGTGAAGTTCCATTACGCCCCCAAAATCTCCTTTCACTTTTAGTCAATCCTCTACCCCAGCCCCAGTCCTTGACAACCACTGATCTGTCCTCTATCCCTATAGTTTTGCTTTTATCAGGATGCAATGTAAATGGAATCAACACCATGGAGATTTTTAAGTCTGGCTTCTTTCACTCAGCATAATGCACACAGTTGTGTGCAACAGTAGCTCCTTCTTTTTTATTGCTGAGTAATATTCTGTTGTATAGACAAGCACTATTTACCCAGTCACCAGTAGAAGGCTATCTGGGCTGTTTCCAAGTTTGGGCCATTACGAATAAAGCCACTATAAACTTTCATAAGTAGGTATGTGTGTAAACTTCAGTTTTTATTTCTCTTGAGCAAACCCTTAGGAGTGGCTTTTCTGAATTATATTGTACATGCATATTTAACTTTATAAGAAGCTGCTAAACAGTTTTCCAAAGTGGCTGTACCACTTTGCAATCCACCAGCATATATGACAGTTACTTAGTGAATTAAGATGCTAAGGAACTACTAAGTAAGATGAGTTAAAGGTGTTTAAGAAAATACTGGGCCCTGATATTTGGACCTAAAGAATTATAACAATAATAAGGAAAACAATCAGCAAAAGAAAGATTAGCACTAAATTTAGATCCACATAATACCGACCAAGCCAACACTTAATCTCATTAATGATTCTTTAGGTGAGAATCTATTCTAGAGTCACAAAACCTATTACACTGAAGCTTTGTCAGTTTTGAACGGGTGACTTGCCTTAGCTTGCACTGCTTGTTCCCTCCTCTCCTCTCACTTCTACACCACTTGCCAAGTCTCAGGAGCCCTGAAGACCCAGGTCAAAACGACCTTCTCTTGAAGCATTCAGGGCAACAATAACCAATTCTTTCTCTGAACTCCTACAGCCCTTATAATCCCTCATAATTTATAACTTCATTATATATCCCATGGCTTGTGTTCTTTTAAGATGTATGCTCATTTTTCCTTCTGGAGATTCATAAGCTTCCTATATTAAAGCTGCCAAAAACATCAAGTCATCTCTACAACCCTCTAAGCCTATATAGGTCGACGTATGCCGGATTGTTTTGTGGTACAAGTGTCCATCATGCTCCAGATCAAATGCACTAGCCACACTGAATATTCAGGAAGACAAAAAGAAAACTCCAGAGTTAACTCACAAAAACCTCAATAGTCATTGCACACAAGTCAAGCTGCTTATGTTTATAGAATATGGCTACACTGAATTCAACTGGAGAAATCACCACTTCATCTTCAGATAATTGTCTAAAAAAAATTAGAAGATGCCACCACGCATTGCCAGTTGGTACACCAACCAACAGACTCAGGAATGATCATCTGTTTTAACAAGCAAAGAAGTATCCATCAAGCAAGTCAACTACTTAAAAAGCACTAGAGAAGACTAAAAGAAAAAAATAATTCCATGAAAAGTCATGCAGAAAATCTTAATATGAAGGGCTGAATGCTAAGAAAGTGAAGAACATCACTCGTTATGTTTTATCTCTTCACTAGGTCTAGAAAAAGACACATTAACTACGTCCATGTTAGTTTCAACTGCGCTTGCTTCCTGGTCTCTTGGATGCCAGCTCACTGCTACTGAGTCCATGGCAGCATTACTGGGAAATGTCATAGCCAAACCTCAAGCAGCTTTGCTGGAGTCTTTTTTTTAAACCTCAGAAAATCACCTTTTATGCCTTTATTTAAAACTGTGATCTTGAGCTAAGCTGTTGTACTTGACTGTGTCCCTTTAACCTAGGGAACTCACTGCCAAAAAAAATATATTGAGGCCAACAGCTTAATAAGTTTTATAGAAGATTAAATATTTATATGAATAAAAATAGCACCTGCAGCGACACCAGGAAGGATAAAATTACAAGGGCTATGAAATCTTCATGCTTCAGGGCATAAATTGCTTACCCGCGGATGAAGCAGTTTTCCTCACAGAACAACCCTGCACTTGCTAAACATATCTTCTTCAGAAGTATCTCAGTGCTGACCACTGTAAAGACCAAAGACTTAGAGCAGAAGGACCATTATGCTCTTGGTATGCGCTCAGCTCAAGGTTGTTCAGGATTTTAGAAAACGGACAGGATACTATACCAATCTAAAGCACAAAAACAACGATACAAGAGAGAGGCCAACAGCGCCATTCAAACTGAATGTGAATAAGATGGAATGCAATTACCAAAGATGAAAAGGTGCAAGAGCAGACACGGTTTCTAATTGTGATGGCCATTCTGGAATCTTTGCAGTAAAGAACTGAGGACCCTAAACCTTCAAGTTAAGACAAAACAGGAAAGGAGGTAATCAGTCTACTACTTAGGCTAACTCTTTTTCCTTTAATATTTTCCCCAAAGTAGAAATAGACATGAACATTATTAACAAGACCTTATTCTTCAAATCTTGCTAGAGCAAAGGGCAACATTTGACTAGAGAGGAAAAAAATATGGAAAACATGATTAAGTGAGGAGAAAAATCCGAGAGAAACTAACAAAATATGTGCACTGATTTTTAGATGTCAGATTTCACTTGTCCCAGCACCAACTATGCAATGGCATTTATAAATGACCCTTTTTTCCTTATGTGTTACAGGAACAATAGCAAATTATCAATTAATCCATTTTATAAATAAAATATTCAACAAAGTAAAGAGTAGGATCCAGCCAGACAAAGTATGCTAATAAGGTTAATAACTTATTAGCTTTATTGAAAATTCACTTGACTTTGCAAGTTTAGATAACCCAGCATGCACAAACATTGGCTGGTTACTAATGTGACTCGATGCTCAGTTACATAATTAGTTGCGTCCTACAGAAGGATTATTTAGGAAATAGCGATGGGCTCTGGGAGATGTTCTTGTGCAAAACAGTATTTCGAAGTGCATGATGGGCGGCCCTCAGAAAGACTAAATGAACAAAGGGCTCCTGTGGGTTTTAATAACACTGATCCACTAACGAATCATAAATCAAATAGGAACCTTCTTGCAGTTCAAAGATTTCCAAGATTCTGGGAAGAATGTTTCAGCAAAGCAGCATGTTATCAGCCAGGGTTAACCACATTTGCTCACGTTCTTTAAATAAAGGTGTTTTGCACTCTCAGGTAGGTGCTGACAGGGAGTAGGAAAAGTGCATAAGTGGGAAAGGTGAGGAGAAGGGGCCTGTGATGGTCTTTGAGAATCCAGAGTTTTGCACAGAAATGGCCAGAGCTGAGAGGAGCAGAGGAAGATGAGCCATCACAACCTAAGCCAGAGAGACAAATAAATGGTGGGTATCAACAGGAGCTGTTTCTTATTATTTTTCGGAAAAAAAAAAAGCCTTTAATTTAATGCATATTTTCTTTGCTGAAAAGGAAATAGGGATATTAACAAATTGGTTTTATTTCTAATCTGGCAGGCTGCCTGCAGTGAAATGTAAATACATGTACATGGGAGCCAGGATTAGCATTTACTGAAGAAAAAGAGTAGTCAATATTTTAATGAGGAAGTCTAAGCAATTGCATGAAACACACTCCAATGTCACAGGGGAGCTTTTTAAGTTAAGCCAACTAGTTCCAAATTACTACTTTTCTCAGCTTTTCTTTAAGGGGAGCTTAGACTTACTTAAAAAAATACAACTGTGGCATTTAGTCTTAAATTTAAAATAGCTATAATATTCATCTCTATAAATACATACATTAACCTATATACATCTCTCTCATTATGTATATGGAAAAAGAACGTCTGACATGCCATTCTTCAGTTAAATGGCCCATTTAACAGTGTCATCCTCCTGCCATTTTCAAAGACAGAGATATTAGGGGAAGAAAATTGTTACTATTCAAGAATGGGAGATAGATTTGAGGGGGCACGTATGGTAAGAAATATGGTGACCAAAACAAATAAAAATCAATGACATTGTTTAAGGACAGAGTTGTGTATGTAAGACAGGCTCATATAACAGATAAAATCTATTAGAAAAACACTATGTATCACAAAATTTATAATGTGGCATCCCATAGGAGGCATATTTCCATCTGCAAATTTGATTTTATCAAGAGTTAGAAAAAGAGAAAGGAGCAAAAATGTTCTCTGAGTAAGGTGAGTGCAGTTAACCTAGGACACAAATAAAAGACCTAAAACATCATCAATATCTCAGAAATGATTATGCATGCTTAAATGAAATCAAACGATTTGAAGTATAGAAGACTTTGGTTTTAATGTTTCTGACTCTAGGGTATCAGAACCAACTACTTCAACAACACACATTAAAACAGCATTTCCTATATTCTTGTGGATGCTATTAAGAACATTTTATGTCTGACAAATATTTAAGCATTTTATGTTCTTAAATTAGCCAGATTTTACCGTGCCCTCACCAATACCAACATCAATAATAAAAATAAGAGCAAAAATTAGTAAAATGAAAAATAAACATCATAGAAAATGATCAACAAAGCCAAAAGTTGTTATTTTTGCAAAGAAGCATAAAAGAGACAAACACATGATGAGACAGAATAGTAAAAAAGAAAAGTATATATAATCAATATTAAGATTTTATAGACATTAAAATGATCATAAGGAAAACCTTATAATTATTTATATTTTATACTTTTATACATTTATAGTGATATAGTTCTATGAGTATGAGAATCCGTGTATCTTAAAGAAACTGTTAACATGTAAAAACCAGGAGGAAAATGCCAAAATATTCAAAGCAGTATTATGTTTATTAAACAAAAAACAATGCTTTAAATTTAATTTACAGGTTTTTAAAAAATGATGTATTTTCACAAAGGCCTACTGTACAGCTGTGGGAATGAATAAAATATATTCACATGCGACAACATAAATGAATCTTGAAAACATAATATTGAGTAAAAACTCATCAAAAAACATAATATTGAGTAAAAATTCATCAGAATGTATCAGTCTACATTCAGTGTGATACAATTTTTGTAATACTCAAAATTTTAAAAAATCTAAACAATACCTCTATTCCATTCAACATATATATAAAATAAAACTTGTTTGGAAGGCAAGGGAGTAGTGAGCACAGCATTCAGAATAGTGGTAAGCCCTTGGTAGGGACAAGGTGGGGCAAGGGCTAGGCAAGATGCCCATAGGGAAAAGCCATGGCCCCTCTAGTGTTCTTATCCGAATGCTGTGTATTAAGGTTACGGCTATTCATTTTATTATTATGCTTTCTAACTTAAACACATATTACACATTCCTTTTGTATATACAAAATATCACTAATAAAAATGGTTTAAAAAATCAGTAAATTATACACACAATCAGAGTAGAGAGGAAGCAATCTCATATTTCTCCTTCTGTCAAATGACCCTGCCCGTTCTCAATACCCACAAGTGAAGGACTCCTCAGGGCCTCATAGTCTATAGACCAAGAAGATCAGAAGACCAGTTGCTGTCTTTAAACCAACCAGGAGCTGTGTAATGAGGAGCTAGAATGTTTCTTTCACAAAACTCTGTCCACTAACCCATTTGCCATCCAATTTTAGTTTACTGAGAGACACTAAGTACAGAAAGAAAAAAGGGGCGAGAGAAATACTATCCTCAACATTGAAGTATGGAAGTTGGGGCAGAACAGGAGAAGGAGTTCATGCTGGGGGTTTGTTTTTTTTTAACATATCCCATTTGAACAGATCTAGACTTTCAGGTTTAGATCTCTATATGATGCTCCCTGAAAAGTGTGAATTAAACAAGGAAGGATGCACATTTACACATCCTCTATCTATAGATGCAGGAAACAAATCTGACCATCACACAAGAGGACAGACATAAGGAGGAACCTCAAAATCTGTTGACAAACACCAAACAAAACATCTATAAAAACTATTGCAGAACAAGAGAACTAAAATATTCCACAAACTCTGAGGAAGGTCACTGCCTCTGAAAATATTATACTTGAGGAAATCAGAAGTCTTACCCAACTGTAAATTCTGAAGGCAGAGGCCAAGTCTTGTTAACTGTTGTGTTTTTAGCATTAAAGCAGTGCCTGGCATGAAGTAAACAAATGATGACTATTTTTTAAATAAATTAAACCAATTAGCATCTACAACAGAGTCAAAAAAAAAAAGACCTCACTGTAAAAGGTACAGAAAAATATAAGGAGAAATAAAATATGAAAAAGTGACAGAAGAAAGATAAATGAGAAAAGAGACTACATGTAACCAAAAATACATTGGAAGAATTGAAATCCACGCAAAAGACAATAAATTCCAGAAAAACAAAGTGGAAAGAACAGTGTAACATTTCAAGGGGGATTACAAAGCAATTGGAAGAGAGCAAACAAGCAATACATGGTTACAATAAACTCAATTTAGTTGGCCAGAAGAGTGACACAGTAAAAAGTAGATATGATGGAGCATTCCCTTGGTTTCCATGGTCCCTAATGGGAATATAGTGTATTGTAAAAATGGCCACAAATTTGCCCACTCCCTGCATCTATGACATTGCTATATGACATGACAGTTCCTCCCAGTAAGAAACAGAGTCTATTTCTCTAGTTCTCTTGAATCTGGGAAGGTCAGATGACTTTCTTTGGCCAATGGAACCTTAGCATCACCTTAGTGATACAATCAGAGGCTTGAAGAGTGATTGTGCATTGGGGTTTGCTCTCACTTGCTGTTTAGTAACTCTCAAATGTGTGGTTCCAACACCAGACACATGCATGAAGCCATCAGAACCACCTCTGGTTGACCCACCAGCTGACTGCAGTGACATGGGTATACATGTATGAGATTTATATGTATAAATGCTAAGCTCAGCCCAAATTACTGGCCCACAGAATCCTGAATTAACAAGAAACTGATGTTTTAAGCCACTAACTTTGGGGATGGTTTGTTATACAGCAAAAACTGGCTGCCAGAGAGGCAGCCAGCTGTCAGTGATTGGCTCTGCCCAAAAGGAGACCTTTGGATCTGAGCTCAGTCTGCACTACCTCCTCCTTATACATAGATTTAATCGTCACTTAGGGAGACCTTAAGAGTCTCCCTAAGACTTATGAGACTTATGAGACTTTGCTGGTTCTCAAGTCAAAGGCAGTTGCATTAAAGCAATGTCCTCATCAGAAGGCAGAAAAGGTGGACAAGGTAAGCAAAATGAATACCAAGTAACCTTGAGCAAATTAACCTTGAAGTATATTCTTCACCTTTATGCTATCCTGGAAAGCCTATTTACCAAAACTTCCCTAAAAAGAGAGGAAGAAACAAAATGAAAATTATCAGAGAGAAAAAGTATGAAATTTAGAGATGGGGTTTATCATTCATTTATTCATCTATCCTTTAAAAAATATATTTACTGAGCACCAGGCTCTGGACCTATATATCTACATCTAGAATACTGAACAAAACGGAGGTGGACTCTGCTTCATAGATCTTACTGCTTCAACACTTAGGTGACTGGGATTCTTAAAAAGATAAGGATAAAAGGGACAAAACTAATAATTTAAGCTATAATAAATAGAAACACTCATAAACTGAAAAAATTCCAGTGAATACAGATGAAAAGGATGATTATTATCGAGGCAAACCCCTACCTAGACGCATTCTGTCAAAATTTTTGAGTTATAAGGATAAAGTCTCACAAACATCCAGGCCTGGGCAAACCACACACATGCACAATCAATCAATCAATCAATCAACCACATTAAAAAAAATAATTAGTCTTTCCTCAGACTTGTCCTTTGATGCAGAAATCAATGTAACAAAATTACAGAATTTCTAGGGTAAATGGGGCAACTTGAAAATTGTATACTTAAGCAAAGAATAGAAAAATATGCTCAGAAATCTATGAAATGAGAAAACATACCAATCATTCATCCTTCTTGAAAAATTTTTAAAAGTTATACTCAAACTCAATGAAAGATTAAGAAAAATTAAGAGTTCAAAAATAAGAATATAAGTCTTAACTGGTGTGGCATCACCCCGTGAAAGGTCCAGTTCGATTCCCAGTCAAGGCACATACCTGGTCCCCAGTCAGGGCCTGTAAGAGAAGCCACTGACTGGTGTTTCTCTCTCACATCGATGTTTCTTTCCCTCTCTTTTTACCTCCCTTCCCCTCTCTCAAATGAATGAATGAATGAATGAATGAATGAATAAAATATAAAATAAGAAAGATAAGGTATAATAATCTAATTGGAAATAATGAAATCAGTTAAATATAGAAATAGCAAAATAATTATAGCAAATCTATTTAAAAGCTAAATAGAAATCATAAAAATTATTCTTGAAAAATAAAGCATAGTCTATAAGAACAAGGATTATTTAAAAACTAACACCTCTTTAAAACCTGAGATTATATTAACAAAGGCTGAGATAGAGGGCTAGGGGAGAGCCGTGGTAAGTGTGTGAGGGTGGGAAGTGTGCTAAATTCTTCCACTTAATTAGAGGACATAAAAATGCTGTTTGCCCTTAAATTTCACAGAGATATATAGGTTAAAGAATGCTTTTGAGAAACTTCAGTGGAAATAGAATTTAATACCAAACATATACTCTGAAATATGAACTAAGAATGGTATACTCTGTAATGCCCAAAGAAAAAAGAATGGGAAAAAGAATCAAAGCACTGAAACAACCAATAAGAAAACACAATGAATCAACAAACAACAAATGTTGGTGAGGCTGTGGAGAAAAGGGGACCCTAGTGCGCTGTTGGTGGGAATGTAGACTGGTGCAGGCACTGTGGAAAGCAGTATGGAATTTCCTCAAAAAACTAAAAATGGAGCTGACTTTGACCCAGCAATTCCACTGCTGGGATTATACCCTAAGAATCCTGAAACACCAATTCAAAAGAATCTATGCACCCCAATGTTCATAGCAGCACAATTTACAATAGCCAAATGCTGGAAGCAACCTAAGTGCCCATCACTAAATGAGTGGATCAAAAAACTATGATACATTTACACAATGAAATACTATGCAGCAGAAAGAAAGAAGGAGCTCCTATCCTTCGCGACAGCACAGATGGATCTGGAGAGCATTATGCTAAGTGAAGTGAGCCAGGTGGTAAAAGACAAATACCGTATGATCTCACCTACAAGTGGAACCTAATCAACAAGACAAACAAGCAAGTAAAATAAACCAGAGACATTGAAATTACGAGCAAACTGACATTAACCAGAAGGGAAGGGGTAAGGGGAAGATGGGGAAGAAGGGAAAAGTTCACTAAGGAACATGTATAAAAGACCTATGGACAAAGCAAAGCGAGGGAAGGATTGAGGGTGAGAAGTAGAGGATCAGTGGGGCGGGGGAGAGCCATGTGGGGAAAATGGAGACAACTGTACTTGAACAACTATAAAAAAAAAGAAAACATAACAAAAGAGGTAAGGATAATATTTTGTTTATAACAACAATATTTGTAAATGGCTTAAACTTCTCTGTGAGAAGACAAAAAGTAGAGTTACAAAATAAAATCCAATTATACACTTATTACAAGAAATACACCTCAGGCAAATGAGTACCAAGAGGATGAGTAAAAAGATAAGCAAAGATATAGTAAAGAGATAAAAATAAAAAAATTATTTTAATATTAATATTAGACAATGACGAATTCAAGGCAAAACACATTAAATGCTCAAAGACAGCTTTTACATTAAGGAAATACAATTCAAAGCAGGGAGACAATGTTAACTTGTCAAATAATACTACACTATCAGAATGCACATATCTTTATAAATAAAAGTTAAAGAAAAATAAGAATAAATTAATAAAGAACTTCAACATCTCTCACAGTTGATCAAAGAAGATCAAAGAAGACAGCAAGGGAACTATGATGTAGAAGACCTTAATAATATAATTAGTAAGATTAAATTCCCTGCTCTAATAAAATAACTTTCATCTCCAGTGCCCATGGACTACTTCCCAAAGATGATCTTATACACTCTTCCATAAGAATAATGTCAATAAAATTAAAGTAAAATCATAGCAGGTATATTTCACAGACAATTAAATTAAACTAGAAATATTAACAAATAAAATCTTAAAATTGAACCACTTTAAAATTTTAAATTATTCTTTTAAAAGAATTTTGAGTCATAGAGGATATCAAAATGATACTTCAGATTATTATACAATGAATAAAATAACAATACAATGTATCAAAAATTATATGTGTAGCTAAATAAAAATCATAGGAAAACACATAGTTTTAAATATTTTTATTTGTAAATGAGCAAAAAATAAATAAATGAACTGAAGATGCAACTTAAACTATTAAGAAAATTGAAAAACTATGGAAATAGTAAGTAAATTTAATAGCTAGTTTTTCAAAACTACCTAAGGCAAAGCAAATCAAGAAAAAAATCTCACATTAAGAAAAAGGAAAATTATTTAACCACATATTTATATGATTATTTTAAAGTTGTAACAGAATATTTTATATGAATCTATATTAACAAACCTAACCTCTACATGAAATGATATTTCAATAGGGAAATATAAATTACCAAACATTGTTGATATGTTAAGGAATAAAAAAACCTAAACACTTCAATAACCTTAAAAGGAAATTAGAGGTTTCAAAGAATCTATCCCCCCAAATGACCCAGACACAGACATTAATTCCAGCACAATTAAAGAATAGGAGGGGTTACTCCCACTCCTTGCTCTTCAAACTGTTCCAGGGCATGGTGTGGAAGCAGGAAGCCTAGGGAGGATGGGGAAATCTTGTTCATTAATATTGAGTCTTCAATCACCCTTGTTAAAAAAATTAACTAAAATGGCACAAAAAGAACTTTACAAATACAATGCAGGCACTACATGAAGAAACTCTTAATGAAAAATTATCATGACTTAGGAAGGCTTATTTCTGGTGTTCAAAGATGAATCCATGTTAGAAAATCTACCAATAAATGGAAAGATACAATATGTTCAGTAACGGAATGACAATATTACAAAGATGCCAAGTCTACTCCAATGATTTATAAATATAATCCAATCATTATCAAAATCCAAAACAGGAAAACAATACAATAACCAAGAAAATTTTGAAAAAGAAGAACAGAGGCAAATTCGACATTACCAAATAATAAACCAGAAGTACAAAAAGCATGTAAACACCACAGCCTTGATATAGGGAATTATTTACATTAGCAAAATTAGAAACAAACTACATCTTCACTGTTCAGTGGGAATGGTTAAAACTTCTTTATGCTACATCCATGTAATCGAATAGTACACAGTGATTAAAAGTGGCATTATAGAAGAGCACAGAAAGATGCTCAAGTCTTATTGGTAACTGAGAGTAAAACTTTACAAATAAGTTGATAGGAAAAAATCACAGGGCTCTAAACCTTAAAAGATATATACTAAATGTAAAAAAAGGACATTTTTCTATCATTGAATTAAAGAATTTCTAATTTTACTATTTGCTACCTTCAATATTTCTCCAATTTAAAAAAATAAATATATCACTATTTTTTAATTAATTAGTAGAAACATATATTTTTAAAGGGTTATTTATTTTTAGAAAGAGGGGAAAGGAGGGAGAAAGAAGGGGAGAGAAACAGCAATGTGTGGTTGCCTCTTAGGTGGCACCCACTGGGGACCTGGCCCACAACCCAAGCATGCTCCCTGACTGGGAATCGAACTGGTGACCCTTTGGTTCACAGCCCGTGCTCAATCCACTGAGCTACACCAGGCAAGGCTCACTATTTTTTTTTTTAAGATATTTTTTTAAAGGTCAAATCCTCTAAAATCCAGCATTCTATTAATTTAAATATACATGACTGAAATTCATTTGAAATATATGTAAAGGAAATCTGTGTTCTTTGCCAACGGTAAGCATCTGGATATGACTCACCAAAAAATTACTGTATGTCTGAAGGAAATATTAAAACAAATAGCCCTGCAGTCAGTGATTGCATAGAACTGTATCTATTCGCTCTGTGCACTGGGCAGGAATTTTTCATTTCATACATCATTTACAACTTGCTGCAGTGATTCTGCAAAATCAGTCCATACCATTAGCACACACAAAGAGAATCACCCAATGTTCTCATTTTTGGAAAATGCAAGTGTTTGGGGCTTCGATGTATACAAATATCAATACTCCATCTAAGCACATGTTGCTCTGATAACTAGGATGAGGGCACCAGGTGACCAGCCACCACAGTTGGAATCAAATATCCTTGGTGACTTAAAAATCAATAGTCCAAGCTTAGCTTGTGCTCATAAATATACTTAATTTTAAAAACTACTTGAAATAAATGAAAACAAAATGGTGAAAGTCATCAGCAATCCTTCCAGAAGGTTTTATTTTTTCTAATGGGAACCAGCTTTGATTTCCAAAATATTTTATCAAGGAATTTCATATAAACCATCTGGCTTACTCAACACCTCATCAAATGAATGTCTGACACATTCACCTAAGTCCCTGCTCTTTCTTAACAGTATTGCTATTTTCAGATCATAGCATGGAGGAGTATGTTTCCCCAGCAATACAAAATATTGCCTTGTATACTTCAGGCCAAAGAGAAAGCTGTTTTGCTGTGTAATAAAACACTCCCAGGGTCAAATATGTTCTGGGATAGCATAGAGGCATAGGAACTACAAATGTCAACTTGGTTCAGCTTCCAACACACCTTGACATTCAAACTCTCCTTCTCTTCTCTTCTTTTCCCTAATGTAGAAAAACTCAAACCACAATTTTCTGGTGAGCACACTTGCCATATCTTCAAGTCTAGCTATAGCCATGAAAATGAATTCCAAGAAACAGCCAATCAATTCCAAACGTCATCCTATTTCACTACTCTCTGGACTTCCCCATCATTGCGTTTCATTCATTTCCAGAACAATGTGGATCCAGAGTTATACTCAGTCTCAACAAGGAATGTATCTATGATCCATCCACATGGCACTCACCAAGACCAACCATAACTAACCACAGAAAATATCAAAGCTTGTGCCTTAAAACAACATCATCTTCCTTAGAAATCACTGAATTGCCCCTGCCTACATACCAACACAATCTTTAGCAACTGGACTCATTTATTCAGGAACGGAAGTTTAGTTGGTGAGTACACCTTAGTGTGCAGAGGGCATCAAAGCGCTAGCAATGGAAATCAAATTCATGCCAGAATAATAATAATAATGACTTTGGGAAGTGAAGCCATTAATGATTAAATTGCTTATTTTCATATCACATATATTCCGCATCAGTACGTCTAAGAAATCAGACAGGAGAGCACACTCCCTGTTGGAACCAACCTTTAGCTACTTTGAGGAAAACAAAGTACTCTGAAGAACACTGCATGAGTGTTCGAGGGCATCCCAATTGGGATGTGTGTACATACCAAGATAAGTGTTCTTCACGGATTTATTCTTTGTTCACAGAAGAATTCAAGAAATCCAGAAGCCTGTAAATTAAAAAAAAAAAAAAGTTTTGTTTTAAGAAAAATATCTGGAAATTAGCAACCAAAAGAATCAAGAAGAACTGAGAGTTCTTCTTTTGTGCGCAGCTAAGAAATGAGGCATTCTGCATGGGATGTTGATAAAGTTCTGCAGGCCATGGAGGTCATGGCCAGAATGAACATCGGCTTCTTCACCACCTCTGAAAATGGAAGCACTGTTTCCAATGGAAAAGAAAGCCTGTGAAACTTTCACTTCCTTTCCCTCCCAAAAATGATGGTAATAGAAATTCATTTCACATTAAATAATAAACTACTAATGCTGAGTGTTATTTTAATTTATTAGTAGTTTAAGTACTTATGTAGGAAAAGACTGAAAGGAATTTGTGATTTTCTGAGAAGTTTCTATCTGGGTAAAACACAAAGTAAGAAACAGCAAATTTCTTCTCCAAAAAATAATTAGAGAGGAGTTCTAAGTTGAGGATGAAACTCAGTGATAGGAGTTTATTATGTAAATTCACCTAGCCATAGCAAGAAGTGCTAACATAAAAATAGCCAATCTAAAACTATATCATTTGGGGGGAAATATTTTACTTTAAGTGTACCTTTGCCTCAATTTACATTTCTGTGGGAGAATAAGTGCCTTATCTGGTGTGGAAACTAGCATGGTTCATGTGTTATCACCAGCACTGGGCAAACAGGACCACATGGAGCACAGGTAAAAGACAGAGTACACAAAGAGTGACTGTCGAGGAAAAAATAAAAAGTCCAGAAATCAAGCAAGAATAGCAAAAGCAAAAAGTGACCAAATAATTTACTTCTTCCACACGATGTTAGTCCAGAATTAGACTACCTCCCAGGGGATCTCTAGTCTTGGGAGAGAATAATCTATTATTTATATGTAAATAGAAAAATGAAAGTTGAGATGCTCAAAGATAGTAGAAAATGGTTCCATAACAATCTTGCCACTATTCCCAGACTAAAAAGGGTATGTTAAATGAGAAGAGCATGGAAGACAAAGACATTTTAATTTGAAGTAGCTTGCTTTAGAAGACTGATAGTTTGGACAATGACTGGGGAATAAAGGTAGAAGAGTCTTGCCAAATGAATGAAGCAGGACTAGAGTCAATTTATAAACTAAAACATGTACCTTAAGTTACAGTTCCTGGAAACATAGGGAAAATGAAATTTAAAAGGGTGGGGCTAACCACAATGGGAAGGGAGAGAGCCAAGAGGTAGAGAATAAAATTTAATTCAGAATAATCAGAAGTCTAGAGCACACAGAGCCTTGGCCTCTGGTTAGTGTTTCTAAGTCATTACAAAGATGAAAACGCCTTATGGAATATTATTCAGCCTTTTAAAAAAGAAGGACATCCTGACATTTGTGATACCCTCCATGAACCTAGAAAACATTGTACTATGTGAAATAAGCTAGTCACAGAAGAACAGATCCTACATAGTTCTACTTGGAGGTATATAACACAATCAGACTCACGGAAGCATAGAGTGGTATATGCCAGGGATTAAGATCAGGAAGAATTGGGGGATTTTTTTCAGTAGGTATGCAAGAGGAAGAAATTCTAGAGATCCGTTGTACAACATAGCACCTATAGTTAACAATACAGAGTTGGTATTGTGTACCTTAAAATATGTTACAAAGATAGATGTTATGTTAAATATTTTTATGAAAAGAGAAAATACAAAAGATCCAGGGAAATTTTGGGAGGGGATGGATATATTTAGTTCCTTGGTTGTAGTGATGCTACCACAAGCGTATGCATATGTCCACACTCATCAAGATGTATACATTAAATGTGTGTGTTTTTGTGTATCAATATCTCAAAAAAGATTTAAAAAGAAAACACCTCGCTAAATGCTAAGCCTGGTTAGTATTATCTAATTTAGGTAGTCTCAGATAGGAGGCGCTCTGTGACGGGTAACTAATCCTGGTCTCTAGATTTACTATCCAATGGTTCCCTCCATGTACAAACTGCATTTAAAATGAAGGTTTTTAGTCATAAGGCACACAGGAACATTGCTGTAAAGAAAGACTGCTCAAAATGCAGAAATCCTTTCAAAGAAAATTCAAATCTACTTCATTTGGAATCATCACAAAGAATGTCATCTATACAGTTCATAGTTTACGTTATATACACTGATTTTTTTAAAAAGGTAAATAAGAATTGCATGATTTGTAGAAAGAGATTATATTCTAGAAACTTTCAACATTTTTATTCTCACAGGTGTTTCTTTTTATAATTTTGTCTAGTAAACAAATGGTATTTATTAAAATTTTGTTGTTCCGTTTTGAAATCCCTAGGAACGTATGTTATGTGTGAGTGATTACCATTAGACTTGTAAACGCTAAGAGGAGCTCAATGCCCACAGTCACCTCCCTCTCAGGCTGCTAGTGGCTGAGCAGAAGGACAGCAGGGTACCTGTGTACATGTACATGTGTGTGGCCGAGGCCACACCAACCACCCATAAACAAAACCTAATCAGAGTCTTAAGCTACTGTACAACCTTTTGAAACTATGGATATAGAATCTGACTGAAAAAAAGTAAACATGTCATTTTATTTTCTCAAGTGACTTACATTATAGTCACGCTGTCCCAACTTCCCTGGGTAATTCTACAACCCTTTGCTAAAACAAAAACCTAAAAATGACAATAGAGCTAACTGTGCAATATGTTTCAGGGATTTTAAGAAACTTCTACCTCTGCATCAAGGAAAGAGAGAGAGCCTCACACCGTTAAGCCTCCAAGTATCTAGAACAGGATCTGGCCACCCTATGTAATCACAATGTTCCTTAAGTGTGGAAGAGGGGAGCAGAAGAGCAAGAATCAAAGATTTGGAATCATGACAAAGACTGGACTGGGCGTTTCTGGCTTTGGATATGAAGAGGGGCCAAGAGCCAAGGAATGCAGGCAGCCTCTAGAAGCTGGAAAAGGCTATTATTATTATTATCATTATTATTATTATTAATTCTTCTTTAGAGCCTCAGAAAAAGGAATGCAGCCCTGCCATCACCTTAACTTTAGTCCTATGAGATCCATCTCAGACTTCTGACCACCAGAACAGTAAAATAATAAATGTGTGTTGTTTTAATCCACTAACTTTGTGGTAATTTGTTACAGCATTAATTAATTAACACATAGGTCCATAATATAAAGTAGAACTTTCTTCGTGGGTATTTATAATGTGTATATTACATAATAATGTGGGTTGCACACTCAATGAGATGCTCACAATGAAGAGAATGGCGAGTTCCCTGTATCTTTCCTGAAGTGACCCTTAAGTAGGATGATGGGCAGTAGCAAATCACAGCAGAATAAATACTCTTCTACCAGAAGCCAGTGCCACAAGATCCAGGTATGTCATTCTCTAAGAATCTGGCTTAATGTGAAAATCAAACTTATAGTACCTAGAGAAACGTCCTTTGAAGACTGGGATATTACGTGTCAAGAGAAAATCTGTGTTCACATATGTGTAGGAAAAGATAGCTTAAACAAGATTAAAGTTGTCTTTATGCCAAACTTTTCTGAACTTTATATGAATCTCCAAGAGGATAATAATATTATATATTCAAACCATCCTAGCTATGAATCCTGTTTCTTTTCTGGGAGTATCACGGGTGTTGTGTCCTGCATAACCCATTTTTGAAAATTGACCTACAGTGACAGGCAAACCCAACAGACTCTTATGGAGGCATTCTTGCACGTTCTCCAGGTGTTAATGAAACTAATGTGTCATGCACTTAAGTGATTGGTCTCTAGAGCTGCCCAGTGTGATTAATACACAAGGGTCTCAGCCTCTCATGCGTGCTGCCAGCATCCAGGCTGAGCCTTCCCTCTACTTAGGATAACTTCAGGACCCCCTCAGCAGGCATGTCTGATATGCTAACTCATTGCACTAACCATGGAACTTGGCATGTCTGTACTCATGGGATGCCCACTGAAATAACTATTACGTTCATAGCACGTATTTCTGGACTCAAATCGCTGTTTTTAAGAGAATCCCAAAGTCTATGGCCTTACGACAAAGGAAAAGAATATATAACACAGCCAATTTGTTCATGGGGATCTTGGCCTTGATCCAAAAGAGCCTTTTTGTACATTTCCAGAAAGGAGGAGCTCAATTTTTGGCATCTCTATTTAGAGAAAAATAATGGGATATTCTAAGAGACATACTATATACATTTCCCTTTAAGTTGTATGTTTTATTGTCATGGGTTTCTCAAATTCTGAATTTTATATTAATTTATACTTTGTCTTTAAATGTCAAGAAATGAAATCTAATCTACAAAATGACCCTACAGTGTGTTTTCTGTTCATGTACAACAGAAAGGGAAATATCATTATTAGCATCTTCCAAAGACTTAGTAACTGTTAATATTAAAGAGCATGCTTCCTTTACTCTCAAAATTCCCATAATGTGCAGTTTTGTCTTTAAAACAATGAGTTTGTTCCCCAATTAAAACCGCAAATCCCCAAGAGAACATAACATGTACATTTCACGGGACACGTGACACTATGGCAAACAAAGTTCAGTGAGTTTAACACAAATCAACCCATTTAAAGTGATCCAGGAAAGACTATACTTTCAGGGATCATTTCTATAGCTCGTTAATAAAATGATCCAGGAAATATTTGCCAAATGTTTGATGTGGGTGGTTCCAAGACATAATAAATTAAACCTAGAGGCTCAAATTTAGGAGAGGTTATCTTGATGATATTGCATTTCTTTCAGTTCAACCCATCAAAATAAGACCTAGTTACTTGAATACTTTAAGGTTCTATTTCACTATTATGCATATTACTGTGATTTCACACTATATGCCATGAGACAGGATTATTTTAGGATATCCCAGATTCCTAAATTCACTCAAAACATCCCAGGGGAGCAGCCACATGGTCATACAGGTTGATTTCCTGGGGTCACTGATTTTGCAGCATGTCTGAGCTGCAAGGTCAAGGTAAGGAGGAGTGAGAGCAGATGCAGCGGGCACATTTTCTAATAACAAGAAGGGAACAGGCTAGGTGCCATGCAGATGTTTTGTTGGCTGTGGCAGAATTAGGCCTTCCCATCTCCCTCCCATTCCTCCCTGACTTGCTCAGCATCTAACTAGCTGCCTCACTTAGACATGAAGCTAAGAGGGTAGAGCGTCAAAGAGAGATGGTCTAGGCCTAGCATGGCAGTTCCCTGACGAGGTTGTATCAGGAGTTCTATGGTATAAGTGAAATGGAATAAATAACATCTCTGAGAGTTTCCTGGGGTTTTTAATTTTCTTAAGAAACCACGGAAAACATGACTATGAAGTTTCATTAGCAAAACTTACCCAGATCTGGAGACATTCAGTATTTAAGAAGCATAAACAAGGCTTTTACATCTACCCAACAGTCCCAGGCTGGAAATGCAAACTTGTCAATCTATTTGCATTTTAGCATCCCTGTGTAGGGTGTGTACACTAAGGTTCCCGTTAGCACCAACGAGCACCATGTGGTGCGCTAGTAACCTGCCTGAAGCAGCTACATAAGCAGCACATTTCAAATAAATTCTGTGCCAGATATAATTTTGAGCTACAAATCCTTCAAAAGATTTTTAAGGACTTGCTTCACACTTTGCAAATATGAACTTGCATCTTCCATAGTATGGTGATTATTCTCAAAGATGGCTGCTATGATTCCTCCCATCCCTTTCCAACATACCTTTGCAATGTGACTCTCTGCCTCCCCTATCAAGAAGTATAGGAAATATAGTCAATAACATTGTAATAACTAAGTATGGTGCCAGGTAGGTACTTGAAATATCAGAATGATCACTTAGTAAAGTTTACGATTGTCTAACCACTATGCTGTATACCTAAAACAATTAAAAAATAATATCACCGGTAAAGGGTAATTGAAAAACAAATGTTTTATAAAAAGTAGTTTTTATTTCTCCACCCCTTGAATCTGAGCTTGGCCATGTGACTTTCTTAGCCAATGGAATATATGCAAGTGTGATATAAGCAGTCTTGAAAAGAACTTGTGCTTTGGAACTTTTCCTCTTTCGGTTGGCATGGTGTGAATAATGACCCCTGCTAGCTGCTGGCAACATGCAGTCCAGCTGACAACTAGCCAGACATGGAAGTAAGGCTATCTTAGGCCTCTCTCTGCTTCTTCTCTAGTCATCCAGCCCCTGGGGTGACCGGCAACACTGCCCAGCAGATCCCAGCCTAAATCACTGACTTACAGATTAGTGCATGAATTAAATGGTTGTTGTTTTACAGGTCTGTGGTTTGGGGTGGTTTAGTAATCATAAATATATGACTGACACATAGACCCATCTTTCTTCCTGTGTTAGACTAAACTTTGTAAAAAGAAAAGCACCCAAGAAACTGTTGTCCATAAGTAATTAAAGGTTTGTTTGCCAACATGGGTGACATGGGGTCTCTCAATCACCAAACATGAATTGGAGTTGGAGTGGGTTCCTGCTGCTGCTAATGTTCTTGTTGTGTAGCTTAGACAATCAAAACAAGTGTTCTCTAAAGGTGGTCTTGGTGGTATTACTTGCTATTTTCTAGAAATTAGCCTAAAAAAAAAATCTGCTGCATCAGCAAACCCCAAGGAGCACCTTATCTTCTTCCACAACTGGATTAAGAAGCCCAAACCTTGGATAAAAACCAAGTACTGGAGTACTTCTATCAAAACGGTGACTGGAGGGGACACACTGGGTTTAAATATTACTGCCTGTGAAAGAGTGATACGACTTCCAATGCTGAAGGTGCAAAAGTTAGGGCTATGGGCTTTTGCATAAGACAAATATGGATTTAAATCTTGCATCTACCATTTAATAGCTGAAGACTTGAGTATTGAAACAATTATAATAACAGTTAACATTTATTGTGCATCAAATATTATACATATAATCAGTATCATGTAATCCTACTAATAACTCTATAGGATGAGTTTATTAATATTTCCATTTTTGCACTGAAGTTCAGAGAAACTGAGTGACTTTCTGAGAAAACAAACCTGGTACATGGTAAAGCCTGGATCCAAACCCAGGAAGTATGAATCCAAAGAATATCTTTACCATTTGGACATGCTATTTCTTAAGTTACGTAACCATGTCTCTCGTTCCTCATACACTTTTCATTTATTGAGTTACTGATTTATTGATGCAGCGATTTTAAAAATATTTAAGGAGCACCTCTTATATACAAGTGCTGGGGAATTGATGGTGATGTGGTCCTGGTCTTAATAGGGCATCGGATTTAATGGGTAAAGGAGATTATAATCAAATAACAGCCTCTCCTTGTATCAGCATACTCTGGGCCCAATTTTTACAGCAACATTTTTTTTAATTGATGATCCATGTCAATCCTTTGCCTAGAATCCTCCAGGACTTTGGTAGTTTTAAAATAGATGCACAAATTATTCAGCATTTCTCCCTTCAAAATGTAGAACTTAATTCTCTTCTTTTTGAGGGCGGCCTGGACTTACTGACTCACGTCCAATAAACAGAACGTGATAAAAGCAACAGCATGTAAGGAAGACACAGCTGGGGGAGAGGAGGCAGCAACTCATTCCTGAAACTTGAGGAGTTTCATTTTTTAAGAGACTGCTAGAGATCAGTGTAATCTTCAAATGGGAAGATACAGAGCGGACCCCATGGACAAGGCTGGGCATTGCATTACATTCTTTTTATATGAGTGAGATCAGCTGCCTGTACAGTCTGATCCCAACTTAACTTGGCTGCTATTTCATCCCTTCATAGAGGCAATTCTAGGATGTGGAGAGGAGAAGGGAAAGAACTAAATAAAGATTTAAAGGAGGTAACTAGTTTTGAAGGGTCAAAAAATTTCAACACAGTAATGAAGGTCTCCTCTCTATATATAAATACTGGTGGGATATCAGGCAGCTTTATTTACTCTTGAAATCATTACAACAGAATCGCAGATTGGCATGAATAATGACTGTGTCCACAAGCAAATTGGGAAGTACAAAAATGTCTCATCTAACTTCTAAATATTGTTCATTGGAGAAATTATTCTCCCTAGGGAAAAAAAATTACTACCATTCCTCAATTGAATTACAGTGCCATATCTTTGTCGTCCAGGTGCAAATACTTTGGGATCTATATGTTAGAGTTCACAATGAAATGTTTTACCCATCTAATTTTAAGGGGGATGTGAATTAGACTAGGTATTTTCGTAGGTGAGAATTTCAATAAAATTATGTCATTTCATGCCCTGGCTGGTGAAGCCTGATGGATTGAGTGCTGGCCTGCAAACCAAAGAGTTGCCAGTTCGATTCCCAGTCTAGGGCATATGCCTGCGTTGTGGGCCAGGTACCCAGTGGGGGCGCTCAAGAGGTGGCCACACATCGATGTTTCTCTCCCTTCCTCTTTCTCTATAAATAAATAAATAAATAAATAAATAAATAAATAAATAAATAACATCTTTTTAAAAATTATGCTATTTCATTTCCAGAGCATCAGAACTTAATTGTCTAATTATTCCTGGCATAAAAGAAACAAAGTTAACATGTGATCAAGGCAGAAAGGCAAGCTGACTGAGCTCCAAATGAAAAGAATGTTTCGAATTGTACAAATAATTTTGAACTAAGATGTTTTCTTTTGGCTGGCAAAAAGTAAGATTCTTACCATGTGAAATTAGACCCACTGAAGAAACTAAAGAGGACTGCAGATGAACGTCAAGTTATTTAGCAAGAAATAACACACACAAAAAAAATGGCAAGAGCTACAATACTCTTGAGGACTCCACAGGTCTCAGAAAGTAAAGTTAGCAGTAACTAGTCAGCAATCAAGAAATATAAAAAGGACTTCTATAAGGGCGGAGAGCCCTGGAACTCTATCAATTTATAATAAACAGCATTTCAAAAGTAGCACTTTTCAGAGATAATATATAAATATTTTAAGTTGAGAAGCATAGGTGTGGGCTATTTTTTCCCATACCACATCCACAAAATCTGCACATACACATCAAATTCTGCATCTTGGGAATCTATTTTATTGTGATGTTTGCATTTTTAAGCAATGTGCCTGAACTATTTTGGGGTTAATATAACTAAATGGAGCCTATTTGCTGTTTATTATTTATAGAAGATTCACTTTGGATTAGGGCTTTCTCAAGATATTTGTGCTTGAGCTGCATCATGAAGTGTTCCTGGATGGCTCCCAACACCATAGCAGGCAAGAAAATGACAAGTGAGAGTATAGACTAACCTTACGTCCCGCATTATAAAGGGAAAGACGACAGTCAGGCTCTTTCCTCCTCATGAGAGTCACACTGGCTTCTGTCTATAAATGCAAACTCAGGTTCTTAGAGTCACATAAAAGAAAACCCTTCAAGTTAGTGCAAAATATTCTTTTCTTAAGTGAGGATCCCAATGGCAATATACAAAATAAAATGCTGGTCTTTCATTTATGAGATTTTCTAAGAAATCTTTTTTTTAAGATTTTTTAAAATTTATTTTATTTTTAGACAGAAGGGAAGGGAGGGAGAAAGACAGGGAGAGAAACATCAATGTGTGATTGCCTCTCACATGGCCCCCACTGGGGACCTGGCCTGCAACCCAGGCATGGACCCCGACCGGGAATCGAACTGGCGACCCTCTGGTTCACAGCCCACGTTCAATCCACTGAGCTACACCAGCCAGGGTGATTTTCTAAGAAATCTTTTGCCTGTTTTACAACTACTTAAGGAAGCAACCTATGAGTTTGCATGTCTCCTGACTCATTACAAAACACTTACACATGGCTCCCAAGATAAAAAGAAACAAAAGTATAGAAACTAATGAGGACTTCCGGCAAGATGGAGGCATAGGTAGACACACTGTGCCTCCTCACACAACCAAAAGAGGAAAAACAGCAATTTAAATAAACAAAAACAGCCAGATCTGACAGAAAATCGAACTGAGTGGAAGTCCGACAACCAAGGAGTTAAAGAAGACACAGTCATCCAGATTGGTAAGTGGGCGGGGCGGGAAGCACGTGGAAAACAGGGCGGTGAGCGCAGGGCAGGAAGGTGGTTTGTGGAGTGGTACTGGCAGCGCTGCAGCTGCCGGGAGAGACCCACGGCAGACGTGCCTGACCAAAATGCGGCCAGCACCCGGCCCCACCCGGACCCAGCGGGGGGCCGAGGTTGCTGGACTGGGCAGGCCCTAATTCACGTGCAGACAAACCGGGAGACAAAGCTGGGAGCAGAGCAGACCGAGCAGCAACTCACCAACTCGGGGAAATAAGACCTCAAAGCACCAATTGAGGGCACCTGTGGAAGCTGAGGCAGCGGTGGGAGGAACTCCCGGCCTCAGAGGAGAGTTTGTTGGGGAGACACACAGGGACCTGGAACTGTGCAGACCCACCCACTCAACCTAGAACCAGCGCAGGGGGCCCCAACTTGCTTGGGAGTAGCAGTGCAGAGAGTGAAGCAAGCGCCATTGTTCTCTCAAGACCTGCCCCCACAGGCTGCATCACAACACAACAGCGTGGGTTACCCCGCCCCCACAGATAGCGTCACAACACAACGAGGAGGGTTACCCCGCCCCCACAGACAGCGTCACAAAATAATGATGTGAGTTGACCCGCCCTGGTGAACACCTAAGACTCCGCCCCTTAAAGTAACAGGCGCACTGAGAAAAAAAAATGGCCCAAATGAAAGAACACGTCAAAGCTCCAGAAAAAATACAACTAAGTGACCAAGAGATAGCCAACCTATCAGATGCACAGTTCAAAGCACTGGTAATCAGGATGCTCACAGAATTTGACAAAAAATTGTCGCAATTACTTGAACAAATAAAGGATAATACAAAGGAAATGAGGGGAAATCTGCAGGGAACCAATAGGGATGAGAAGGAAACTGGGGCTCAAATCAACGGAGTGGACCAGCAGAAAGAAAAAAAAAAACATCCAAACAGAAAAAAATGAAGAAACAAGAATTCAAAAAACTGGGGAGAGGCTTAGGAACCTCCAGGACATCCTTAAACGTCCCAATATCTGAGTCTTAGGTGTGCCAGAAGGAGAAGAGGAAGACCAAGGGATTGAAAACTTATTTGAACAAATAATGAAGGAGAACTTCCCCAAGCTGGAAAAGGAAATAGACTTCCAGGACGTCCAGGAAGCTCAGAGAGTCCCAAAGAAGTTGGACCCAAAGAGGAACACACCAAGACACATCATAATTACATTACCCAAGATTAAAAATAAGGAGAGAATCTTAGAAGCAGCAAGAGAAAAGGAGACAGTTACCTACAAAGGAATCCCCATAAGACTGTCAGCTGATTTCTCAAAAGAGACCTTGCAGGCAAGAAGGGGCTGGAGAGAAGTATTCCAAGTCATGAAAGGCAAGGACCTACATCCAAGAATACTCTATCCAGCTAAACTCTCATTTAGAATGGAAGGGCAGATAAAGTGCTTCTCAGATAAGGTCAAGTTCAAGGAGTTCATCATCACCCAGCCTT
>PVJI01000736.1:0-201420 GCA_004026765.1 Micronycteris hirsuta | reverse complement strand
TGGGATTTATATAATAACATAATCAGCAAAAGAAAAAAAACAAGCAAAATATAACCAGAGACACTGAAATTAAGAACAATCCGACAGTAACAAGAGGGGAGGGGAAGGGTTTTCAGGAACTACTATAAAGGACACAAGGACAAAACCAAGGGAGAGGGTGGAAGCAAGGGGGGGAGGTGGGTTTGGCTGGGGTTGGGGGACGTGGTGGGGGGAAAATGCAGACAACTGTAAATGAACAACAATAAAGTAATTAAAAAAAGAGAAATGAAACTATAAATGAATCAGTGCCAATGGGAGCTCTGTTATTGACTGTTTAACTCACAGGCCAATTCTGGACAAGGTTATGGCTCCAATTTTGCAGACTCATATAATAATTATTGTTTTTTAATACATATGTATGTTTACAGGTTCTCTTTCTTAAAGGGATAAATGCTGAGAGCAAGGATGGCCCCTCTGAGCAGTTTTCCAAGTCTTTGTCCTAGGAATAGGAACTTCTCTCAATGGAAATTGACCCAATCACCCACTGCATTTCTCTTTTCCTTACGGTAATGAATGCTGGAAGCTTTCTGAACTACAAAGCCAACTTGACAGCGACAAATATGAAATGAAAAACCATATGATAATTAAGCCATTTACTGGCCAATGGAAAAAGCAGCCATGACTGACCCAAGTGAAAAAGTCAAGTATTTCACTAAGCTGAGGCAGTTCAGATCCATGGTGTGGCCGCTATGAGGGGCAGAGGCAACTTGCTCAGATACACAACTCTGCCTCATTACTGCAGAGCCATTTATACAAGTGATGATGAAAAAGCCACATATTTAAGAGTAAACTACTTTTCTCCACCCAACTCCATCCCTTACCACCCATGGATTGGTCCCAGCTGGTAAAGAGTTTTCAAGAGCCCTTTCAGCCAAGTGTATCTATACTAATTTCTTCTCTGTCTCAAAATAATCTCAGTATACCCAACTGGCTAAGACTAAATAAAATGTTGTATAATGATAATCAGCCCTTACCTGTCCCTTCTCATTTGATAGATGAGAAAACAAGTCCAGAGAAAATAAACTACTTGTTGATGACCACACAATTGGTAAAAAAAAAAAAAAAAAAAAAAAAAAAATCTTTGATTCAAACCTAGGTTTCCTTGTTTCTGGTCCAGGTCTTTCTCCAGCAGCTCAACAGAGCAGGTAGGAAAGAACAGAAGTTTAGGTTCCAAACCAGTTCTCTTCATTAGCAGTTTTGTAACCCTATGCAAATCTCTTAAGCACTCTGCATATCAGCTTCCCTTATCTCCAAAAGAGATAATACTACCCTATCCTTGACATCCCTGTCCTCCCAGGGATGTCAAGGGATTGAGACAAGATAACCTTTGTAAAACACTTAATACAGTCCAATGCCTGGTTCACAGAAGGTGCTCAATAAATACATGATTCCTTTTCCCGACCCTAACTCTACACCTATTTGTCTCAGCATCTTTTCTGCCTTCTCTCCTGCTTACCTGCTTATCCTCAAGCTCTCTAGGAAAGAATCAGCTGCACAAGAGGCCAGAAAAACAAAGTAGACTTATAGAAACAGCAATGAGTGGGGGAAGGGATAGTTTAGGTTCTCCCAGAAGCTGATCCTTGAGACAAGGATTAGATTACGAGTAGTTTATCAGGGAAGTGACCGGGGGAAAAAAAACAGTAGGCAATCGGAGAGTAAGACATGGAAGGGAAGGAGGCCAATAAGGGCACATTATCAAGTAACTGGGCAGTTGGAGCTTAAACCCACTTCAGACTCTGGGAGATAATGTATTTTTTGCCCTAGAGTTATACCAAATAAAGGAAGAAATAGGGTGTATCCACCAAGTCCTTTTTTGTCATTGGTTGATGGTTGCTTCTGGTGGCATCAACTCCCTGACAGTTATGGCTTACCCTCCATACCAACCAAGGTGAGCATGGGGTCAGAAAAATAATGCCTGCTGGCAGAGGGTCACAGCTGTTTTCAATAAGCAACCTTAGTGTCAAGAGGTCAGGTCCCAGAGGATGTGGATGGGGCACCATCAGGGTCTGCCATAGTGACTAACTTGACTTTCAATTAGTAAAGAGGTTGATATAAAGAGTAGCACCTTGAGATTCTTCCTGATCTTGACATTGTGATACTTGCCACTTCCGTGATAGCTGTTGGGATTGCCATTAGCCAAGGAAAAAGAATGTTAAGAATTCTCAATCAAAGATCCGTTGATAAAAGATGTGTTAAGCTATCTTTAATTCTTCGGCCTGAAAACCCACTCAAACAATTTGGTTTTTAAGACACAACAGGAACTGAAAGTAACACATTGCTCAGCTCTAACTTCATTGCTTCCCTTTGTGTGGGTTTGGGTGTAATGTCAGCTCTATCAAAGCCATCAGTTGTGAACACAGTAAGTGGCAGTCTGATTTATTCTCTAGCCACTTTCCTTCTCCCGCAGCAATCCCACACAAAAGCGCTTCCTTATTGTCCATTTATCCATTTGGGTTGTGGCTTTCATATCTTCAGTCTTTCCAGAGACTTCTGGAAATAACGAAAAGACTATTTAAATCTAAGCTGTAAGGTAGAAACAAAGTTTTGGTAAACTCCAAGCTTAAATTGTACGACAATCAGTAATGACCATTATACCTAGCATGCAGTAATCAATGCTAATAACAGTTCTTTGCTTACAGACCATCAAAAAAAGAACAGAATTGTTAATGTAGAAAACCAAAGGAGAAAAGAAAAACAGATAGAAAAAAGAAAAAAAGGAAGGTTTAATTATTCATAAAGTTTTTGTTGGAGAAATAAGGAACAGAAGAAAGTACTTTAATTATATTAACTCTTAGAAAAACCAGTTCTGAGATCACTTGTTTCTGGTATTGCAAAAGAGAATTATTTTGAGTTTAGAATAAAAATGTCTATTTCAGAATTTTTAACTTTTTAAATTTAAGTACTAAGAAAAATAGGTTGGGCAGCATCAGGGTCTGTCACAGTGACTAACTTGACTTTCAACATGTAAACACCTTGAGGCACACAGGTGTTTAAAATTTGAATGAAGTGTTGGAAATTACTGGTTCATTTCACAAATTCACGTGTATTTGAATAGAAATGAATTATAACTTCAAAAGACAGATGCAAAATGTTTTGTTTAGCACATGTAAACATTAAACTGTCACCCAATTATTAAAATAGTTTCCCAATTACTTACTACATTTTTATTAGATAAATAATTTGACATTGTTCCCAAGCTGACAAATACCTGACAATGGAATTCAAACTGAGTCATCACAAGGTCCCTATATCACTGATGTGCAAAGATTGTGAGAAAGTTCTTGTTCTGTTTCATAAGCCAAAGAATCAAAACTTTGTCTAAAATCCTACAATAGGTTCACAGTCCTACCTGGACATGTGCTGAATTCCACTTAAAAATTTTTCTACCTATACAAATATACAAATTGTCTTCTTAAAAAGCGTTCCTACCTTTCTTCTGTTTGTCATTACAAACAAAAATGACAGATGATTTTAAGTTACTTAAGGATCCATAAACAAATATAGATGTGGATATATGCATAACAACATTCTATTTGCTGAGGTGGCCTAGAAGCAACGATTACACAGTAGTGTGAGCACACTTATCTTGATGTCTAAGTAACACTATACAGTAAAAGGAACCAGGGCTCCCTGAGGCCAACATGAGTCTGGAACATCTAGTGGTGCCAGAGAGTAAGAAAGTCCTAAAATAGGATGATGGGTATGTTGAGAGAACATAAGAACCAACCTGAAAGAGCTCCCAATGGCCAAAACTGGCATGATTCGAGCAAAGAAAAAAACAGAATGATAGTATTGGTTTATCATCTATAGAATAAAATAAATATCCATGAATTTATTTTGGTATAAATAACTGAATAAATAAAAATAGTAAGGACAACTCTTACTTTCAGAAGAATTTCAATTATTCAATGCAAAAGGAAAAAAAAAACCCAGAAAATCACATTAGAACATCTAAGTAATGCCTGTTGCAGGTAAGACCCACTGATGGATGCTAAAATTAGTAGGTAAAAATTTGAGAAGAGAGCCCTGTCTGGTGTGGCTCAGTGGATTGAGCGCGGGCTGGGAACTAAAGGGTCCTCGTTCGATTCCCAGTCAGGGCACATGCCTGGGTTGCAGGTCAGGTCCCCAGTGAGGGCCATGTGAGAGGCAACCATACATTGCTATTTCTCTCTCTCTTTCTCCCTCCCTTCCCCTCTCTCTAAAAATAAATAAATAAATAAAAAAATTTTTTAAAAGTTTAAAAAAATAAATAAATAAATAAAATTTGAGAAGAGATAGGATATTTTCATAATTTCAAAGCACTTCCCTTAAGATGTTTATCTTGGTATCACCAAGGGGAAAACAGTAAAATTCACAGTGAAGAAAGCCAGCAAGCACAATTATAACCCAAGTTAACATCATCAGTAATAAGGTCTATTAATGATACGGTAAAGTCAGCTTGCATCGTATCTGCGGTATCCTTACCAACATTATATGTCCTCAATCTAATCATAAAAGATTAGAAATAAACAAAGTAAGAGACATTCTATAAAATAATTGACCAGTACTCTTCAAAACTGCTAAGGTCACAGAAGTCAAAGAAAGACAAAGTAACTGTCACAAACTGGAGGAGACTAAAGAGATTTCATAACTAAACACAATGTGTGGCCCCTAAATTTGGTCCTGGAACAAAAAGAGGACATTAGTGGGAAAAAATGGTGAAATGCAAATAAAGTCTGAAGTTTAGTTAATTTTTCAGTTAACTATCAATGTTACTTTCTCAGTTTTGGAGATTGTACCACAGACAGGCAAAAAATATTACTTTTAGAGCATGCTGGGTTGTAAGTATACAGGGACTTTCTCTACTATTTTACACTTTCCTCCAAGTCTAAAATTATTTGAAAATAAAAAGTAAAATGAAAGAGACATGATTGTTGAATATAAAATGACAGATTAATATATTTCACATGAATAAAAGCAATGTTTTGTGGATTGCCTTCTGGATTAATCACTTCTCTAAGTGGTTTGTGTTTCATTACTGGCTTCACTTTCAAAAGCTTTTCATAGATAGGTAAAAATTTAGATCACTAAGTTTTTATTACAGGCCTTTAATAGAATAGTTCTGCCAACATCTGTCTAGTGAAGATGGTCCTGCTTTATAATTACAAGTAATCAGACAGACCAGCTAGCATTTATTAAGTACTTGCCAAAAAATGCTGTAAGTGCTTTGTATGTATTAACTCATTTAATGTACTCAGTAACCCAATGGCAGATACTGTTATTATTCCTATTTTTGCAGATGAGAAACAGCTGAGTCGACTGCCAAGGTCATTCTGCTTGCCTGTTCTTTCAATTACCACTGGGCTGTGTCTGCAGAGCACCGTCAGGGCCATCACACCAGGTCACTTCCGCCTCATGTTTGAAGGACAGAGAAAGACCGTAAGATGAGAAATTCAGGTTAATATCCTGATATAGTATTCAGAAGGACATCATTACATAGCATGTGTTGAAAATGAAAAAGCCTTCCTCTCTTCTGAAATGTTACGGTTCTGTGCTCCTAAAAGTTTCATTTCTGTTTTAAGAAGTAAAAATGACAAAACTTACTGCGTGATCAGAGACTGATAAGATAAACCTTAATAGATCTTTGCAAGACATTATGATCTTTCATGTAACATGTATTTAGATAACTCCTCAAGTGTGTCTTTACTCAATGAATGGTAATGACTTCTGCTATTGAAAAAACATATTTAAAGAATTTGTAAGACAAGTGTTGTTTTCTCAATATACCTGAGGTCTATTATGTAAATGCACAAGTGCATTTTTTTGAAGCACACCTTATTTACCCAATAGATTAGGTGTTTAGTGAAGAAGCTATTATAGACTATTGGATAAACAGATATTTAGGCCATTTTCAATCAATTATTTAAAGCACATGTCATTAAAAGTTTATTAGCATGATTATTTTTAAAGAATTACCACCAACATCATTAAAGCAATCAAGGTAATATGGAGTAAATTGAAATATAACAGTAAGTGAACAATTGGAATTACAATAAATGCAAGTATCACCCAAAGTGTAAGGTGTACTTTTTTAAAACAACTAGACTGTTTAATCTCTCAGCTCAAAACACCAACTGAATTGGCCTTATCATGAGACAAAATGTTAGTCACAGTTTTGTAAAATTGCTGACTTCACATGAAAGCTTGTGAAAGAACTTTTTAAGGAAAGAACTCCACTCTTTCACTTTTAAACTTGCCCTCACTTTTTTATTTTACAAGAGAAAAATGATTCACATTCTGCAGTCTCTCGTTTCGTTTGTGTATATCTAGCCCATAGATCAGATCTCAAATCTCACCCATGGGAGATGCAGAATTGTAGATAGAAAGAAAAATAATAAACAAATACCAGAGGCCCACCTTTGTGGAAATAAACCTCCATGAGGAACAAACAAAGGAAAATCATCTCTTATTCCACAATAAATAAATCAGGGTTTCTTTAATTGTCACAGAGACATTTCTTCAATTCCAATAGCTTTTAAGCAAATTGCCAAATATTTTAAAATGTATTCATGAACATGAAAAAAAACACGAACAAAAAATTTTAATTATATTTTTTAAGTCTTCAAAATTGTTCTAGATATAAAACTCAAAATTTCTGTGCTATGTTTTATGCTGGAAAAAAAAATGATAGTTAAATTAGAAATCCTTGAAAAATAGGATTGATAATGGAAGTACCCACAGAAGGCAGGCTGCAATTGTTCCACCACTGTAATACAATCTATTCCAGAATAATTTTTCTTTTTATTATTTCATTAAGTTGTATCTCACTAAAGTTCCTCTTAGGATCTCTCAGCAGCACCAAATTTTTCATTGAGAAAACGATAAATCACTGGCCTAAATTACAATTTAATTATAAACGCCTTTGCCTTCTAATGCTGCCTGGGACCTTTTACCCTGCTACATAATTCTAAAAAATGACCCCTGTCATAATTTCCTTCACTAGAATAATATGGGGAGATCTAATCCTGAATCCTGCTGTATTATAATTTAATATAAGAGATAATTATTATTCAAAAGATAATGTTGCAGATATTGAAAATATTCTGAAGTTTGAGTCTAAAAAAAAAAAGGAAGATTTAGGTATGTGGGAGCTTTCTATCGCTGCACCTACCAAGAGAAGCAAGAGGAAAGAAGCAAAAGGGTTTTTAATAAAAAAAAAAATAGCATCTATATACAGCTGGTGTTTTGTATTGTGTGAAATGTATTTATATAGTCTTCAAACCATGGTTAGAAATGAAATGCCTCATTTCCCAAATTAAGGGAGAAGAGAGAGCAATATTGCCGTGAGGGACGTTTCTTTAAGTTTGGAGTCTGCTTTTGTGCCGGGGTAATAAAATCCGCACCCTCTTTTCACAGTTTCAACAGGAGGATTTGGGTGGGGGAAGGACTGCAAAAACAAGGGAGGAGCATGAACCAAAATGGCAGAGTAGAAGAGTCCTGAGGTGGAATGCTAGGATGGAGCACAGAGAAAGGGCTTCTTGGGGACATTTTATTGAGCACATCCCCAAAGCCTGACTGGAATATATACCAAAATGACTTGGCTTCCCCAGAAACATTTCAAAACTGTGCTGAATGGTGGGGCTTTTCTCTCTCCTTCCAGAATTCACACAGAGAGATAAACCAACAACAAAGAACAGGTAACAGTAGTTTTGCTGAAGCCTCCTCAAAATTGACCTGCTCTTTAATTCCCAATAACAGGAATATAAATCCCATTCAGTTGGTGCTCAAGAAATGACAACTGCCTTGCCTATGCAGGTATCAGCCCCCGATGCTGTGCTTCCATGGTACAAGTGAAAAGTCAATGTGTTGGTGGGAGATTCCTGTTGTTATGTGACCTGAAAATACAGGGCAGCACAGAATTCAGGGAGTGAATCTGCATAGATGAAATTAAGTGGCACTTTCATGGAAAATGGAATCCAATGCCCCAGTACCTTTCCACAAAAAGGGGGAAAGACAAAGGGTTTCTATTAAATTACAAATGTCCTTGAGATCAAATATATAAGAGCTTAGTCTACTGGGTCTAACTGTCTGAAATAAAGAAGCCTCTCTTTCATCTTGCCCTCTCCCAAATTCAAGTACAAAGAAATTTAATTTTAAGTAATGGCTGTGTTTTAACAACAAACTCACAAAATTCCTGAAATTTTAACCAACCAGGTCTTGGAAGACAGTATGAGCCAACTGCAACCCACCACTGTACAAATTCCCCTCAGTCATTGGTTCGAGGATGCTCCCAATGGGGAATTAAATACCCGGTACTTCGGGTGTGGGTGTGGGCAGCAAAGTGGACCCCATGGTAATTGTCTAAAGACATGGGTTTAGTTACATGTAGAACATTTTGATTGCTCAGTAGAGGAGGTAGAGGTAGTGATGGTGGTGTGATGGTACACAAGGAGAAAGAGCTAAGGGTAAACATAATAAAGAAGGCAATCCAAATGAAATGATAACTCTTGCCTACCAATCATAGACTAGTCAGCAAACCCCTATACAGCTCAATAAACATCAAACTAAACAGTAGGCACAGCTTTACTGCCCTTTTGTTTTGTTTTGTTTTTGCTTTGGGAGCAGTTCATTTAAGATGTAATAAATTGAAAAGCTACTTCCCCACCACCACCCACAGTCCCTCCATAAATCTCAGGACAGTGCAAATGAGTTATTCCTCATTATGGACAGAAAGAAAGGGCTTCCCCAGGCGGGGACATCCTCGGCTACCATTAAAGCAATCATTAAAAATAACAACCCACCTAAGGGAGAAAAAAGTCATTCTTTTAAAAAGATATATATTAATTATCCAATAACATTAAAAATAGGTTCTGTAGGTTCAATTAGGAATTGAAATCCAGAATGCAAGAGAAGGGAGAAAAAAGGACGTGGCGAAGAAAAGGGGAGAGTTTATAGGAAGGAGGTCTATAATTTCCAATAGCAGTAGCAGAGAGAGCCATGAAATGGTATCCATAACGAACTAGTAATAAAGAAGTGTGCAGAGATTGGTAGACTGTGCCTACCTGAATCATTTCACTAGTAACAAAGATTTAAGGGTCCCAAGAGGTTCAAAGCAGACACTGGAGTGGACATTCCAATAACTAAACAAAAGTACATTAAGGTGGACACACAGGTAGATGAATAGGAAAGCACAGGCAGGCAATCTTCAGGTTTAAGATGCACTAAAAATTTTCTGCTTCACTGTGGTAAGTTTTCAAGGGACCTCAGTTGTAACAAGGCATAGTGAGTGAGTTAAAAGTAGGAAAATAAAAAGCAAGATCAAATTGAGCATTCAGTGACCACAGCAAGCCAATTCTGTCTTCAGTGGCTAACTCTTATCACTCTCACCTATATTTAAAAAGTACACAGTGGAATTAAGACCTTCCTACAAAGTGGTAAATATCTGTGAGCTGTGAACTGAGTACCTGTGAATGTGTCTACTACTAGCTGTCACGGAAAAATGTAAATTATATAATTTCAGACTACACAATTCCAGACTGAAAAAGTGACAGCCCTTTGGTTACTTAAAAAAAAAATAAAGCCCAATATTTAAAGGAAAAAAGACACACGCAGTTATTAAGTAACTTTCTCCCCACAGTAATACATGCTGGGAGATTGGAACTCATAGCTCCTGAAGAGTGAACAATCCTTTGTTCACCGTACTATTCTTCAAGGAACGAACAAGAAATTGCACTTACAGAGTACTCCCTAACACAGAAAAGGGGAAATGCACGATTGAAAAAATAAAATGAGGTTGGAAGCAAATTGTTTTAAAGTTATTATGAGTGTACGTCATTGAGAAAAGAAATCTGTCAATGCCAGTCCCCAGCGGGTCATGAATAGCGCATGTCCTCCACATGCCACTGGGTCACAGGGATCTGTGACCTACCTTGTCATTTATCCTTATCAGAAAGAGAAACCATTCTGGTTTTTTTGTCTTAGTTTTGAATGTTCCAGAAGCAGACCTTGAAACAAAGAATTTAATTTGTATGCAGTTTATTTTTTTTAAGATTTTATTTATTTATTTTTAGACAGAAGGGAAGGAAGGGAGAAAGAGAGAGAGAGAAACATCAATGTGTGGTTGCCTCTCACGTGGCCCCACTGGGGACCTGGCCTGCAACCCAGGTATGTGCCCTGACTGGGAATCAAACTGGCAGCCCTTTGGTTCACAGCCCACGCTCAATCCACTGAGCTACACCAGCCAGGGCTGTATGTAGTTTATTTTAGAAGTGTTCCAAGAATTATTGGGAAGGGAGAGGGACAGAGAGAGAGAAGCAGCCAAAAATGATTTGTTATCAAGAAAGTTACCAAGGTGAGAAACCTGACCCACTCCTATTGGGGAACTTAGCCAGTGTGGATTTGCCCCTCAAACATGTCCCACGTGAAGGGTGAAGAAGCTTTAGTATTTATTTACCAATTCACTAATGTTCTGATAAATCTTTAACAGCCAGTTCTCTAGCAGGGGCAGGAATAGGGTTGAGTGATGTGTAGCATTTGCTAATTTCCATGGTGTACTCTCCCACCATGGCTGATTTCAAGCCATCAACATAACATCATCAAACACGGGAAGTGGGGGACAGAAGCTGAGAAGCCACCACTACCTAGTATTGCTGACTACGGATATGTAAGATGAGAGCATAGGGAATCATAAAATCTAGTAAAGTAATTAGAAAGTGGTGGTTAATTACCTTTACTTTTAATATAATTTATTTAATTATAAGTATATGCAATTTAATTTTTAATAACTGCTGAGTTTTAACAAGAGACTCGCAAAATTCCTGAAAATTTAACCAATAGACAGTATGAGCCAACGCCAAATCACCATTGTACAGATTCCCCTCAGTCATTGGTTGAAGGATGCTGCCAAGGTGGAATTAAATCCCTGGTACTTCAGGTTTGGGGTGTGGGCAGCAAGGTGGACTCCAGACGAGGCAGGTGCCAGCAGTTGGACTTTGGGCCTGTGTACACTGCAGTAGGACAGTTGAGAGGAGATGAGCAAGCACCAACAGTCTGCTACCCGCCTGCCTCAGAGACTGGCCATATTTCCTGGAAGGTCTTGTAACAGTTCTTTATGGCTTTCTGTGATGTTGCTTCCTGTCACCTGGAGCAACTGAAGCCTTTGCCAGACATTCTCCTCCACTATTATTACTGAGGTCTAACCCCACATTCTTCACTAAGAGGTCCTATTTTGTGCTTTAAAATTGAGCGTGTCCAAAGCAATTCCATTTACTCTGCTCTCTCCATCCCACAAATTATTATTCCTCCTGCCATCCCTGCTTTGTCGAGGAGCTGCTCTTCTAGTGAGTCTGCCCTGACCCTCAACTTTTGACTCTTTCTTCAACACATAGCCAATCATGTGTCCTATTCAGTCAGCCTCCAAGAAGATGTCTCTCAACTGCTTGTTACAGTTCCTTTGACAGTATAATGGTCGAGGCCCATTGTTGTATCTCACAGAGACTCTGCCAAATGCCTTAGACTCCGCCTAAGTCTATCCACAACTTCCAGTCTCCTGTGGTTCTAAGCCACCTAGAAATCACTTGTGGGGTAATCTTTCCCACATACCTTCAAGAGCATCACAACGGCTACCAAGGAGAGACCTTAAACAAGCAGTAAATACTCTGGGTGGTTTAGGCCAACCTCCCATTACAGCCCCACTCCACATACACCTCTTCATACCCTGGAAGGTCTGACAAACTAAACTGCTTGCTGGTCCCATAACAGTACCAGGAGTTTTTTTTGTCTCTGTTCCTTTGCTCAAGGTATTGTCTTCATAAGCAACATAGTTCTTGATCCTTCAAAAGGTATTTCATAGACCAGATTTTCAATGCACCATCTCCTGTTCCCCCAATGCCAATGCAGAATCTTTCCCCTTTTAAAGATCTGAATTCTTAGTCATCTCACCTTAGTGGGGTTTATACTGACTGGTATTTTAGTTACTTGTCTTCCGCTATTTTTACTTTACAATTTCATCCACCCCAGGGGCACCTGTAACTGTGTATTGCACATAGTAGGAGTTTAATATTTGTTGAATTAACATGGTGTGTCCATTGTCATCCAAATAAGTCAGGTAAGACTGAATTGGAAGTTACAAACCTAGTTCAGCAGCCAATATATCTTATAATACATCTCATGTGTATTAATCAAAGATTTAAAAATTTTTAACTCAACTTATTAGAAGTTGTCAAGCTGATAAAACAAAACAACAACAATAACAACAACAGAAACCTTTCAGCCCAGTTTTCTCAGGATTTGCTTTCCCTTGTGGTTTAAGCCAGAGCCTCTTCACTCAGCATCACCCCGCTGCTGAGCGCCAGCCGAAACAAGCGAGCCCACACTCCGGAGGGCACGACGGTGAGCTCAGTTAGAAAACAGGCCCTTGGGATACTCCACAGTCGTCAAAGTCCTAAACACACCAACATGGAGCTATTTTTGAAATGTAATAAGGAGTTAAAAAAAGCAAGCATACCTTATGATAACATACGGAAAATTTAAAAACAAGCAAATCAAAACTATTGTCATTTACAATGGTACACGTGTGAACATAAGAAAAGACTGGGGAGAGTGGTTAATTCTTAAGGACAGGGAAGGGGAAAGAAAGAGCAATGAGATTAAGGAGACACACAGAGAAATCTTCAAAAGGATTCGGAACATTTTATACATTGAAAAACATAACCTCAAATAACAAATGTGGCAAATGTTCATATTCGACAAAGCTGGGTGGGTAAAGTAGATATTAATCACTCTATGTTTTTCTGTACAGTAGAAATACTTCATAATTTGAAAAAATGTATTTTCTTGTACTGGAAGAGTTATCAAATGGTTTTACGGAGATTTGTAACTTAACAAAGAACTCTTGCATGCAACAGGGAAAGACTTATGAAAAGTAGAATGACTGTGCAAGTATTTGACGTCTCAGCTTTATCAATACTTTTTGATCTTTTAATCTAACTAAATTGATTACAATCATCTACTTTTGACTGATTACTCAATTTTTTGCTTTAACTAAATCCCTTACCTCTCAGTTAAAAATATGTAGCTGATGTAAAGCAACAAAAGATCCCAATGAATTGGTCACTAAAGGAAATCTATTACTTCAGCAGCAATTAGTGGGGGTAAAAGAAAGATTTCTCAAGAGCTCTTCACCTAGAACAATGTCTTATCCCGAGAATGTTCTAATTCATCTCTCCTAAGTAGTAGAATTACTATCAAAACTGCGATCATATATTATTCCCTCAGTAAAATAATCGTACTTTCCTCTGTGGGGCTGTGTTTAGGATTAAATGAGTTAATACATTAAGCACTGAAATCAGAGCATACAGCTCATACTGTTAGTATTATTAATTATCCTTAAAACGGTAATGACAATGTGATTGCTTTAAATGAGATTTATACCCAAAGCCCACAACAGAAGCTGATTTTTATTCCCAAATCTATCTTTTTAGATTTCTTATCTTTCGCCCAGGTAACTCCAATAATTGCCGAAACCGAAGTCCAATCATCAATCAGTGTCCCGCACAGAAACAGGGGAGAGACTGCAAAGAAAACTGGGCCGTAGCAAGTGAGTTACAGGCCTCTGGACCCATGAGGAATGTGTCTGGCTTCCTACACTGACAAAGGTTGGCTTTCCAGAGAGATCCTGGCCAGGCCTGTCCTCTGCTTGCCATGGGCCCCAGCCCGCTCAGCCCTGCGCAGTAACCGGGCATCAAACAAGAGTAATTGACAGCTTCTCTCCTCCAGCCTCCCCTCTCGGAGCAGGCAGTTTCCCCAGGAGCCGCCTCGTACAACCTCAAACACTTTATTACTGGTCAATTTGGGTTTCCTGCCCACTTTAAGTGGCAGTGCTGAGGGTCTGCAACTCTCTCTAGCCCTCATTGATCAATATTAACAGTCACTTTCACAGCATTTCCCTGCTACTCAGCAAGGCTGGGGACTGGCTGTAAATTACCACATAGCTTGGTCATTATACCCAAAGAAATGCTGTAATTCCAAAGTTAGGGCTAATTGTGAAAATAATTTCTTTCATGCGTTTCAGTACACGAATCAAAGAAAGTGAGAGAATGTGGAGTTTGTCCTTCTGGGGATTGTTAGTTTAAGTAAACTGCTTAACTACATTTACCCCTGAAGATGCACTCTCTATCTGTATTTATGGATAAGGGTCCAACTACTCCCAAATAACAATCAGCTCTCCGGAGGGTGGGGGGCATCCTATAAAGTTTAAGTCCCGGGTTTACAGTCAATGCATTATAGGTATTAAAAAAATCAGGATTAAGCAATTATTGTCTGGGGCTCACATAGTAATATTTGTTTACAAGGTAAAATTTAACAAGAAAAAAAAACAGTGAGTGTTGTTTATAAGTAAATGTGAGCTGTTTAAAGGCATAGCGAGGCTTTATAAATGCAAATCTCAGAACCTGGCAAATAGCTACACAGAAATTCCTTGCTGCTGCCAGCTGACTTAGACATGTTGAAGGTGACAGAGCAAAAAGGCCACCAGGAATCAGTCGTCCGAAGAGAGGGTGCAGAGGTACACTATTGAGGGGTATTAGGGGCACACCATTGAGCTGGGGAAAGACTAAGCCCAGCAACCACACACTGGGCTCTTGATTTGGAGGCCAGACGAGAGTGAGTACAGCAGAGACAGATAGCATGCACGCATGTCCAAGATAGAGAGAGAGAGAATAAGGGGCTGATGGAAAGAAGCAGTCATTGTTTTCAGACCCAAGAGGCCCTTTTCTCCCAAAGATGGATTAGGTGTGTCATCTAGAACCACCTCAGCCAGGTGGTTTTTCCATTGGCTTTCCAAGTGCCACAGAAGGCTCAGGAGAGAGCCCTTACTTTGGCTGGAAGGAAGAAATAACAAACCTATGGAGGGACTCTCTGGTAGCTGCCATGTCCCAGGGACATCCCCTCTGGGAAACCATGTGATCAAACAGTGTGAGAAGGGAGAAAAGGTGAGAAGAAAGAAGGCAGGAACCTGTCAAGCACTTGAAATAATCAAGTTATTGAAAAAATAATCATTCTGCCTACTCTCTTTATATAAACACAAGGCTCATGTGGAAGCTGAAGAGCGGTCAGGGCTGGTTCTTCCAGGGCCTCAGTTCACATGAGCTATGTTACCCGCAAGTTCGTGAGTTGAGCCCCGGTTTTAGAGCGAGAGGCCTGTGCCTGCTCAGAGGTCCCACAGGCTGCTCCTCAGCCACCATGCTGTGCCTCGTGGTCGAAAGTTCAAACTGTCCCACTACCTCCAGGGTCAAAGCTCCCCTCCTTTTGGCCTTCTCCTCAGTATCACCAGGAAGAGTCCCAGTGCAAACCCAGATCACTGAAATCTCCCTGCCCGGGTTGCCATCCAAAGTTACTATCTTTTGTGGGCTCAACCTACCTATCTGTGTAGGTAGTACAAGCCCTGTTTGGTTCTTGACTGTTGAAAACCTGCCCAGCTCTCACCAGCCTCTCAGTGCCCAGCCGACCAATTTGAGCAGCTGGCCAGAGGGGTAAGCTCGGTACTGGTAGACAGCTAGCTTCTCTGAAGGACCGGACCTCCCAAGCATATGCTCCTCACGGAACAGACGGAAACCAAGTCAGGGCTGATAACCAGAGTCAGCGTTCTCCAAGCTTCGCTCATCTGCCATGGGTGTTTTTTCCCTTTGCTGCACCCGAAGAGAGGAGAAGTAATCTTGGCTGCTCAAAAACACAACATAAAGGATACCCCAATTCACAGCCCAGCAATGGGGAAGAGACTAGGGTCCACTAGTGCCAGCTCTTGGGTCTTGCTCGTGGCAGAGAAGGAGGGCTTGCTGGCTGCTTGGGAGGCTCCGCGGTGGTTCAGAGCCCTGGATTTTACACCTTGGTGGGGACTGGCCACCAGCCTGGTGATCAGCCCGGCTGATGTCCTGGCTCCAGGACCCAAAGGGGAATTAGACACCAGCCACCCCATGCTCTCTATTGTTTAGGAAAAAGGAGAGAAAAAGAGAGAGTGAAAAATAAAATCCTCAATTGTTTAGTACAAGTCATTTTACATGCTGGGATAATGAAGTATAAAAATGCCTTCAAAGAACTGATTTCCTACTTTTAACTCACTGCCAGCCAAGCTCTTTGTGAGGCCTCTCTGGAACATGCATTCCCATCCCACTCAAACAAAAGAGCTGCGAATTCATTAAACTATTTAATTATGCCTTTTTATTTTTCTCCATTAGCAAGTCCTACCAGCACAAAGTAAATAAAGCCACCGTGGTCTTTCCCCAGCAGACACACTGACTGTTTCTATTCTTTATTCGGTTTACAATATAAAGGGCTATTCTTCCCCCTCCTATTCTTGGCGAGTTTCCTAGCACAAACCCCGCAAATAGAAGCACCCGACTGTACATGCAATGCATGGAACCGGCACAGGAGCATTCAGCATTGCAAGCACATACCCTAGACAGCTTTCAAAGTACCCGCAGCCCAAGGCAGCCAAACAGCACTTACAGCCAGGCGCGGAAAAGATATTAGCTTTTTTTTTTTTTTATACTCTAGTAAATTTGCTTTTTACATCTATTTCTTTTCAGAAGGGCTTGTTATTGAGCTCACTGTCCACAAATTCCATTGATCTCAGGCTGTGACTCAATCCATATGCTCACGCTTTGACACCAGCACAGCAAGCAAGCGATACAAATCCTGTTCAGGCTACAAACTTATTGATTTTATAGATTTCCCCCAAAGTTGTGATAATGATATATCATTGTTAAATTTGGTAGAACAAACTGCTTTCCCAATCTGTCAATGCGAGCATGAAAACCAATTCACAGCCTTGTTTAGAAGGCATTCCCATCAGAAGAGTAAGTACTGCCAAAGGAAGCAGACCACCAGTACCCAGCGACTGGCACCAGCTTGACGTACGATTCCTTCCGTGCTGCCCTTTTCTGACCCGCAGCACGCTGGGCTGCCAGACTGTACTTACTGGCTACAATTATCCACAGTGATTTCTCCCCAGGATGCTCAGTATTAATTATTAACAATTGGGAACATGCTGCTTGGGTGACCCACATCAGTAGGTTTTAAAAGACAATTTTGGTAATTTTAATATGCTATTCAGATGCAGTTGGATCCATTAGGATCCTGGGATTACTGACTATAATAGGTCAATTTTCTCCCCCCTGCAGTTGCTCCCTCTTCCCACCTTTAGGAATCAAGGCAGCTGCCTCCAGCAGGGGGCAGGCATCAGACATTTCCTTTTGAAAGGATGTGCCTTTACTTCCTGATGGTGATGGGTTAGGTGGCTCCATTTGCCTTGACTTTCTCTACTCATTTCCTACAGATATGGCTACATCTTACAGTTCTATCAAGCTGGTAGGTTTCTATTAACTTCACTCCTTCCTGGGGTATTTGTGATTCTGTTTCTCAAGTATGACCCCGAGCATCCATCCAAGTGCCCTCTGAATCACGCCACTTTCTGAGTCACCTTCTGCCTGTGCAAATTCTTTACTGCATGGAGATGTCTGCCTAATCCCTTCCAACACGTGGGCTGCCTTCTATTCCCAGCTTCCCAATAAACTGGAACAAGTTTTCAACCAATATATCCATGTGCCATGATGATTGTGATTATTTTTCATTTTTTCCAACGTGTCTACTTCCCTTATTTCTAAAACGTCAGTCTTCGTGGAGTCTCCTTTTTTCCTCTCATCTCACCGTATGCCCTCTCCTGTTGCTTACTTTCTTATTCATGATTCATACAGATTCCTCTCATTCACTAATCCATTAGTCCTCTTCCCACTAATTTAAACGAAATAGCTTAACAAAACAGTTGGAAACTCTGATTGTCTCATCTCCTCAGATAAATGTTTGTCTGCTGCCTGCCTCCTCACTGAAACTGCAACTTCTTAACTGAGGATACAATATCAACCCTCAGTCTACCTGCCTGACTCAAGCTGAATGCCTTGGAAACTGTGGTTTTGTCAGATGGTGGCATTCAGCTAAAATTCCAGCTACTTGAATATCCACATTTTCACTTCCCACTCACATATATGGCTCAGTTCTAACATGGGTTGAAACCTAGTTTTCTTATAGCCTCATGTCCCATAGGAAACTGACTTTAATGACTAGTGTTCAAGACCAAATGCTATGAAGCATGCTGGCATCGTAGGGCCATGGACAGACCGACCTACTTGGCCTTCCCATTCACGTATACTGAGGCCTGACCTTATGTTCCTTAATGCTAATAATAATTTATATGACCCTAACATTAGCAATACATTTTCATTCAACTTTCTCACAATCTGTGAGAGAACTGCAGGAGGTATCACCATCCCCATTTTATGGATGAAGACACTGAGGCTGAGATGTGTGATGGTCATGTTAGTAAGTAGCATCGCTGATCCTTACAGGTAGGTTTTCTGGTCTCTAAATCCAGTGGTCTTTCCAAAAGAGCATAATTTCCTCTCGATCTTAGCTATTTAAACAACAACCTGCATAAAAACTTTTGCATTCAGGTACTCCACATCTCCAACCCACTGACTGAACAATGATCTCATTGATACCAACTTGAGTTTCATAGCAGTAATTAATTTTAGGCTCCTCCTGCTGGAAAAACAGCAAATCTAGCAGTGGTCCACAAGGATCATCACTATGAAAATGACCCCAATTTTCATAGTGATGAAATGGGGTGGGGTAGGGTGGGAGGGAGTCATAATCTTACAGAAAAATAGTCCCTAAAGGAACTTGTGATATATTATCTTTTCAAAGATCACTAAGATGAGAGACTTAGATTGTAAAGAAAATTTTGAAACAGCCGAACATACAAGATTGTTTATAGTCATAGATCCAATATAGAATTCCCAAAGCAAGAGAATTTCCAGAAAAGAGCCAGGACAATAAGTCCCCGGCCAGGAAATCAACAATTAAATAAGCTGGCTATTTAATCCACCCATTGCAACTTCCAGAGGGTTTACTGGGGTGACTGGGCTCCAGGCTCTCCCACCTACAAAGGACAGATGGAAGGATGCACCTAAGAGAAGTGGACAATTAAAATTTTATGATGAATAAGTTCCCTCCTCCCCTAGAATTCCTGTTCTGAATGCACACACACACACAGACCAAACAAACCACCCTCCTGTTCATAATTGCACTGGTCCAAGTGTGCGGAGCCTTCACACAGAATGATGGCTTCCCCTGTCTCCTGCATTTGTTCGGCTCCTTTGGGAGGAGCAATTTACAGAAAGCATTATCGATTTTTGCCATAATAGGTACAGAGATGCCTCACCGTCCCTACTCAGCCGGCTCGCTCTCGCATCACAACTGTCAGGCCAGTTTGTGAAGCCCCGTCATTATTTTTTTTCAAGTAAATCCATCACAAGGTTGGGGTGGGGGGAGGTGAGGGAAGTGATGAAAATAAAATTATTTTCACCTTGCCATACCAAAGTATGTTCACGTCCTTCGTTGGAAATGAGTGCAAGCGCCATAGACCTGCAGGAAAAAAAAATTTTTAAAGGGAAAGGAAACTTGCAGTATCTCAAAAAGAAAAGCAGATGAAAGACAAGGCAATCTAGTTGGGACCTATTTGAAATATTTTTAATGCCGTTATACCTGGGCTCCTCAGGGAGCGAAGGCACCTGCAGACATTGTGTTTTGGGGGGAATAAAGGGAAAGTGGACCTGTGTTTATTTGTTGTTTTCTTTTTCTACACGAGTGCATCGGGGATAGAATCTGCCTTGAACCACCTTTCTCAGTAGACACCTACTTTTAACAGAGACCACCGCCTTCCCTGCTACTTCATGTCTTTGTGCCAGAGGTTTCCATCCCCACTTCCGCTCCTACACACACACCCACCCCCACGGTTCACCAGAGGCTATAACCATTTGGTTTCTGATCGGCATGTGAATGTAAATGCTTTCACTTCAAATATTTCTTAAAATGAAAAAGAGCCTCTTATAAACCACATGAAAAACAAACAGGGGGGAAAGAATCACACTGAATGCACTGCTTATGCTCAAACAAGCCCTTTCATATTCGAGTTCCGACTTGATTGGTCGTTGGTGTGCTCTTCAAGCAAGTCTCCAGGCTCAGTGAAAAAGGTCAGAGCTTACAGCCCTTCATCCCATGGTTCAGGCCTCCCTCCACCCCCCAGTTCTTGTACTCAGCCTTGTTTGAGGCTCAGAAGATTTAATCCAAGAACTGGCTCTGGATCTCATTCCCAGTTCTGCAGTTCATTAGCCATGAAAAGTGATAGCTGCTTAAGATTTTTATGAGACATTGTTCCAAAGGCGGACCACAGAAAACTGCACAATTACACAGCACTTTGCATACAGCCCACCAGCCTCTGGCTCAGATCTAAGTAGCTCAACAGCCATCAAGCTACAAAATGAAAAGCGGCCAGTTGCTCTTGGTAAAAGGTGAGGATTTGGTGACATTTTGTTCCAATTGGTGCTTTCTTGAAAGGACATGCTTATTCTGATATGAATTTGACACCTAACATGTTATCCTTTCTCCATTTTTTTTCCCAGCCCCCAGCCTCTCCATTCTCCAAGGACAAGAACCAACCCTTAAAAGCATACAAGTTCCTTCCTCCCTCCCTCTCTCACAGTTCCCATTTGGCAGGGATATTTGCAAACAGACACAGTTAGAGGGACTGAGGTCAAGCTGAAATAGGCAGATCTGGAATCCACTTGGACATTGGCCTTCTGTGGCTAGACCATGAACTGAATTGTGTTTAAAAACAAAACCAGCCCTCCTGTATTAGACCATATGGAAAACACATTGAAATCAGGGTAAGGAATGGGATTAGTCCCATAAAACCTGTAATTCTGATTGTGGCTGCCCGATTCCTTGTCACTCTTGATGCCACATGCTCAGCTACAACACTGCAGTGCACACCATATTAAAACATCCTTGTGCGGCAAAGAGGAAAAACAAGAATCTTGGCAATTTTGAGCTTTCCCCTTTTAACTGTATTTCAATGATCCCACTGAACATGGGATCTGAGTGATGCTATTAAAGCTCTAGATACTCGAAAGAAGATGAACTGTGAGGGACGATGGTGAAGAATCAATTGCATTTGTGAAATATGCAAAGGTGAGATACACCAGGAGATCAGTTAAGGCTGCTGCCTCTTCCACGTTGACATTTTTACACGTCCTTTCATGTCAGGTAGCACTTGAGTGGCCACCAGCACTTTTGGAATCTGATTACAATTTAGATAAATATATTCAGATAAATGTATTTATGTGAGGTTCACAGTCATGTCCATAAACACCTAAGTCATTGCTAGCCAACTCAAAATTGGAAAAATTTCAGAAATATTTTGCTCCCAAAATAGAAGCTGATGCCCCTGGCACAGCGTCTCTTACAAGTGCACCAAGAATGATTGGACAACAACTTACTGCGGTCTTGTAACAGTCAGACGTTACTCTGCTAAGGGTATTAAAGACGTGATTTCATTTCATTCTTACAATAGACACTTGCTATTTCCTTCACTGTTTTACCGATGGCTGAAGCAGTGCCTGGGACATAGTAGCTGTGTAATAAGTATTTGTGAAACTGTAATATTCAGAATAATGGGCAAGGGCATTAAAACAAGATTCACAAAGAAGAAATACAGTAAGCACTAAAATAATGTAAATGCACCAATAAATACTAATAATCAATGAAGTGGAAACTAAGACAGAAAGAACATTTTCTATCTAACACACTGGCAGTCTTGTTTGTTCCATTTCTTCGTGGCAGCCTCCAGCGTGGGAAGGGCTGCACGCTTACGGTGCCAGGGCACAGCCTTTCGGGGTGACCATCTGGCCACACTTATCAACACTCTTAGAAACATTCATACTGTTTCAGTACAAACGCTAGTGTTTGAAAGTTGATCCTAACTGTAGGAGAGTTACACATAGGTGTTACACATGAAGATTTTTATCACAATATCATTTAAAAGAGAGAAAAATAATATATAATCTAAATGTCCATTTCAGTAGTTAAATGTTAAGTGGCAACATGAAATTTGGTCCATTCATATGATAAAATGTCATGTAGCCATTTAAAACCATGCTTTTAAAATAGCATTTAATGACATAGGAAAATGCCCTAGTTATATTGAGTTAAGTGAAACAAAATATATGGCAGGATCTCAATTTTGTACAATCCTGTGATGTCTATATATCTGCATGAAAAAACTCTAGGAAGCTACACATAGAATATAAAGGGGAGTTATCTCCATATGGTACTATTATAGGTCATTTTGTTTTCTCCCATACTTTTCCATTTCTTCTAAAATAAGCTACTTATTTCTACATTTACTGATAATTTTTAATATTATAAAAATGTGAAACATAAGAAATCTAGAATACAGTGTTCATTTTTATTCTGATTATTCAGAGAAAAACACAATTTATTTGTTTTCCTTCCAAGTTAATATTTTTAACTTTCTCATCAGGAAAATAGGACACTGGATTCATGTGTTTTGTTTTTCTTTTTGATTTTTTAACTAACAGTGTGAGAACCACATATAGTCTGCAGACACGCTTTATTTGGCAATATGGTATTTTCAAAATTTGAGTTTGAATACTTCTGGGCAGGGTCTATATTTAGCGATTTGCCACAGCCCTCACTCCTCCATATTGTATGACATTACCCTGTATCAGCCGTTAAATTCCCAATCCTTGGATTCACCAACCTCCAAAGCACTTTTCTCTTTAAGTGAACTAGGTTTGCCATCTGTGATGAACAGAAATCCTAACTGGAATGTTAAGTTCCCATTAGCATTCTTCCTAATAGATGCATCCACACTCACAGTACCTACCCCCTACCTATATATGCTCTTTATCCAATGGCTTCTTTGAAACCAGGCCTTATAGGGATTTTAAAATGGTTCTCTTGTGCTTTATAACTAGTTCTGGTGAGAACCCTTTTCCTGTTTGCAGACTGCCTACTTCACCTGTATCCTTACAAGGCAGAGAGCAGAGAGGGGAAGCAAGCTTTCCCATGACTCTTGTAAGTGCACCAATCCCTTCATAAAGGCTCTACCCTCAGGACATCACCTAATCCTAATCACCTCCCACAGGCCCCAGTTCCCAATACCATCACATCTAGGGGGTAGTGTTTCAATCCATAACATACAGCTTGTGTTTGTTGCTATTTATTGAATGTCTAGAAAACATGCTACATGTTTATAAGACTCTTTAGTCCTAAGAATCAGAGAAAACTTATTTTTACTTCCAATGTGGAAATGGTCAAACAAGCACAAAGGATTAGATAATTTAAGTTGACAAATGCTTATTGAGCACCTATTACGTGCCAGGTCATGGGCCAAGGTCTACAGTGAGAAAGTCTAGTTCTTTCCTCTGTACCACACTGCTCTCTGGCACAGAAGGGCCTCTAGTTTATGACCCTTTACCTCTCCCAATAAGAGGAGTTCAAGGATGGCTTAACAAACTATCATTCAATTCTAATTAATTTGTTAATTTATTTTAATTCTTAAATAGGTCTGGAACAAAATAAACTAAGAAGAATGATGGGGGAATCAGATTTGGCTTGGGGATAAACACAGGATACACAGTCCCTTTTGTAAGATAGTACCAAAAGAAAACACCATTTTTCTTTTTATGCGCTCCTTGTTTTCTAATTGCTAACTACATGAAAGAACTGAGAAAGGGAATGAAATAATCAAAGAAGGCAGTTTCACGATTAATATAATATAAAAATAGTCAATGATAAAAGATATCCTAGAAATCACAAAGACAATGAATTATTCTAGTATCTAAAGGCGCTTGCATAAGTGTATTTGGATACCTAGGCAGCCTTGTATTTCCTTCTGGAACATAGTTCCCTTTCAAGCCACACTTGGGCAAGGTGTTCCCATTAGTTCCTCCTAGGACTTTATTTCTTTAGTGATCTTGAAAATGCTCTTTGGTTCTCCAGTCTTTATGAGGAAAAATAACTTGGTTCTGGAAACTGCGCATACATAACCAAGGGAAATTCTTATTAGCTGGCATAAATAATGCCACTAGTAAATTACCCAGTTTTGATGGTTCTTCACTCACTCAATAGCTATTCAGCCCTTTCTAGATGCTTAGGGATCAGCTAGGTACTAAACCTATAGCCGTTAGCAAAAAGAACAAGGACTCTGCCCTCATGAAACTTACATGCTAATTTAGCAACAGAAAACAAATATTCACATTCTGCTAAGAGATAATAATTCAGAGAAACCAAGGACGATGTCATACTCAACTGGGTGACAGTGTCTTGGAGATTGCTCATTAGAATATATGAAAAAAAAAAAAAAGCAGAGTGAATTTTAAAAAGTAGAGTGGATTAAACAAGTTCCAACCATTAGAATTCAATTTCAAACTATCTGGGACATGAACATTATTTTCCAAAAATAACCTTGACTGTATGAATCAAAAAATCTTCTCATACTTGGTTCTGATTCTTCAGCACAAAATTAAACTTCTTTCAATGCATAAGTTCTTCTCTCTCATCTGCTATTCAGAGAAGATAGTTCAGTAAGCAGAGTACTCAATGAAATACAACTGCATGAAAATTAGATATGCCCCAATCTACAGAAAAGGGTGTTTTTCTCCCTAAGGAAGAACTAAATCATAATGTGTGTTTATGTGTAAGGAGTTTACTGGAACCACAATAAGATACCACCTTACACCAGTCAGAATGTTTCTAATCAAAAAGTCAAAAAAAATAACAAAAATTGGCAAAAATATGAGAAAAAGGGAACCCTCATGCATTGTTGGTGGGACTGCAAACTGGTGCAGCCACTGTGGACAACAGTATGGAAGTTCTGCAAAAAGCTAAAAATAGAACTACCATATGACCCAGCAATGTCAATTTTGGATATTTATCCAAAAAAAAGCACTAGTTTGAAAAGATATATGCACCCCTATCTAAGTTCATTGCAGCATTATTTACAACAGTCCAGTCATGAAAGCAAGCTAGGTATCCATTGGTAGATAAATGGATAAAAAAGACAGGATACATACACATATATCACATATATGATATATACACATACATATATCCACATATATGATATATACATTGTGCAATATTACATAGCAATAAAAAGGGAAATCTTGCCATTTGCAACATGTATTATGTTAAGTGAAATAAGTCAGACAGAGAAAGACAAATACCATATGGTTTCACTTATATGTGGAATCTAAAAAACAAGCAAATGAACAAAACAAAATGAAACGAAAACAGTCTCATAGAAACAGAAACCAAAGGGATGGTTGAATAGGAGAAGGGGAATATTGTCAATAATATTGTGATACATTTGCATGCATGGTGATAGATGATTACTAGAAATAGTGTGATCACATTGTAAGGTATAAAAGTATCGAATCACTATTGTCTGCCTGAAACTAATATAATATTGTATGCCGATTATACTGCAATTAAAAAATAGAATGAGCAAAATAAGACATTCAGAAAGTAGTTTGTATAGCTATAATGATATTTATTAGCGCTCTTTGGAAAATTCAAAGTGAGAAAGAATATGAATATATAACCACAGGAACTAAATTGTGCCATAAAATATGGTAGCCATTTATAAAGTTCTGTTTAAGATTATTGAGTGAAGAAAAATGTTCATATCTGTTGTTAAGTGAAAACACAGAAACAGCACAGACAGTAGGATCCCAAACAAACACATGATTAGACAAAAAGATAAAAAAGGTACACTAAAATATTTATAGTGCATCACATAGAAATAGAACTTAGGCAATCATTATTTTCTTCTTTTTTGCTTGTTTGATTTTTATAATTATTTTTTCTCCCATGTGTGGCAAATAATTATAGTCCCAGTTATTAAGTCAATGAGCTATATAACCCATGGAACAATTTTTTTCCATGGGTTATACAGGATAAACTGACCGAATTAAATGATCTTTAAAGTTCCTCCAACTCTAATGAGCTATGCTTCTTCTAAGGGACAGAAGCTACAGACGCAAGAGGGGCAGGGAAGATGACAAAATCTAAGAACACCTTAATGGTGTAAGTGGATGAAGAAAACGACACGCTAGTGCCGATAAGTAGGACAGTGTGGCAATGGCCTACAGCTCACCATTAGTCTGTGATGAAGTGTTCGCTAGAAAACTAGAAACAGAGGATGCTTTGAAGATTTCTCCATAAACATAGTTATTTGTGTTAAAAAGTGTCTTTAAGTCTGAGATGGTATCCTTCCTGCTCTTTTTGGGAGAGTGGGGGGGTGGGGGGTAGGGGGGTTATTTAAATATCCCTTTTTTATAAAACATGTTAGTGATTGTAAATAATAATAGTGTCTGTTTAATACCTTTATGTAACAACAACAACAAAAAAGGCTAACAACTCTGTGTTAATGTCCAAATCTTAAAACCATTCTTACTAGTCCCAATAATTCAAATTTGGGGACTGCTTGTCTATAAATGACACATTTCTATTTACACACATTTTGCTTGAACAAAATTTGTAAACCTGTGGTCCTCAGGCAGAATATATCCCATTGATGAATGCTGCTTGTTAACAATTGGGACCTTTCTCATAAATACTCTTTTACTGGACTCATGTCCCCATGAAGCAACGGCGCTGTGGCTGAGGATCCACTATCCCTCTGACGCAGCCTGGGGCTCCCCAGTTTGCCACAGTGGGCACTGTTGCTATCTGGCTGGTCCCTGTAGACATTTGACTCTGCATACTAATGGCCTGTTTTCAGGAGAAAATTTTAGGGGATTGTAGAGACCATGTTCTGTTCAGTGGGATTGTTGAGAAACCAGCCCTAATTCCTCTGCACAGCAACTTCTTGGATTTTGGTCCAAGAGCTTGGCATCTGATATCAAAGTTCTAGCAGTGGCCTTTCAGCTGGAGCCAGAGCCAGCCCTAGGAAGCAAAAAACAAACCTCAACTGTTCCTGGTATCCCTTCCCCTACCTCTGCCCCACACTACCCTCTTGGGGATGACTCATTTAAATATTTTCTTGCCTTGGCTTTCTCCTTCAGAATCACTCACACCATAAAAACAGAGCAAGAAAACACCAAGAATTTTAAACACCTCAGTCTGTAATAGGATTAGAGCATCTGTAAGGTGTAAAAAATGATTTCATTGTTTCCTATAAACTGGCTCCTTTCTCACCAGAAAGCACCCCAGTCAAGATGTAGAAAGCAACTTTTTCAACAGCGTGTATTAAATCTGACAAACATCTGGTCAATCAAATTTACAGCAATACATAGGGTCTAGTAAAGGTTTATTTCTTCTTGAAGAACAAATTTAAAGATTTTTTAAAGCTTTTATATATAAAAAGAAAACTAAGCCTGCATTTCTTTGCCCAGCCTGACTTCTAAGGCCTACACTTTGCCAGGCCCCCGCCACAGGGCTCTGTTTCCTCAAGGCAGCAGTGAGTGTGCTGGGGCTTGCAGACTGACAGCTCTCCTGCATCGCAGTGCTCAAGGAAATGCACCCAGGATGGCCCGGCAGGTGCTACGTTTGGAGCTGGCTGTGATCCTCAGCAGCACAGAGGCCAAAGTGGCAACAGGAAGCCGCAATGAAGCAGCAATCTTCCTCCTATCAGCACAGTTTCTCACTGCTGTGCACTCTCTCTCTCCCCTACACACACCCTCTCTGCGCTCGCGTGCGTGCGTGTGTGTGTGTGTGTGTGTGTGTGTGTGTGTGTGTGTGTGTGTGTTGGGCTGGGAAGAACCAGAATTAGAGATTAGGGTAGCGCACAGACTGCTTAGAATCAGGGGTAAGAGAAAGAAATGGTAAAGCCCCGAGAAGCTACTTGTCTCCCTTTTCTCCCTATACTAATTCTCTCAAAATAAGCAGACATTAGGAAAAATATTAAGGACCTGAGTTTAGTAAACTACTTGGAAGTGGGGATGGGCGGTAGTGCTGAGAATGAAAAGATTCAGGGTACAGAATAGGACAGCTACTCAGATGTCATACCTTCTGTGCCTGACACACCCTTGCACCATATCCTCACCAGTAACTCTGCAGTAACCCCATTAGCCATAGCACAATGGGGGGGGGAATATTTTGAAAATATTAAACCATTTAATTTTTCCATTAAGTGGATTCCTCCCACCATCCATTAAACAAATGGTTTTCATTGTTTTAAGGCAAGGATAGATAGGTAAAAGCTTCTCTTGACAGAGCTAAACCTAGGGCACCCAAACCCATTAGCCATGGAGCGGAGTAAATGTAGGGTATGATAAAGAGGGAGCAAATAACAGATCAGATACAAATGTCTGGAATTCCCCTCTGGGGTCGAAACTCCAGAGAAAGACTGGAACCAAGGGGTGGTATAAACCCTCTCTGAGGGTGGTGGTCCTTGCAATACAATGGGACTTGCTTTGTGATTCGCAGGGTAAAGGTCAAGCAAATTGCAAGTCTCTTGAAATATTCAATAATACCTACTTTAAGCATGGCACCAAGAGGACATGCTACTGCCAAAGCAGTGGTTGGAAATGGTTGAAGCGCGTGTTTAAAAGGATGGACTCGAAGGACATTTTCAAACTCAGCAACATGACATTTTGGCCTAGATGCTTCTTTGTTGTGAGGAATTATCGTATGCATTATAGGATGTTTAAAAACATCCTTGGCCTCTGCCCACTAGATGCCAGCAGAGAACCCCCCTCGACAAGTTGGGACAATCAAAAATGCCTACAGATATTGGCAATGTCCCCTAGGGATGGGGCAAAAAAAACTCCCTGTTGAGAACCATGGAACCAGAGAGGTGGCACCCCAGTTCTCAGAGCCTGTGTCAGAATATAAGCAACCAAGGAGGACCAGATGCCTCCAAAAGAGTGGATGCAGAAGTGGTGAGAAACATAGTAGGCCAGAAGAAACCACACATGGAGGGGACCAGAGGCAATGACCAGACCAACACAACACCTGGAAAGACCAGCTAGATCCAATAGAACCTCAATGAATACCTACACTGAATGCCAGGGCCTACCCAAGCCACCCACGCCACAGAGGAGACCCAAGAGTAGCCCAGGACGGAGGACCCTCTCCTGTTGGCTCCTTTGAGAAGACAAGTTTTCCCCTGTACCCAGAGGCTACTGAGATAACAGAGTAGGACTAGGTCATTTAAAAGGGGAGAAAAACCCTCCCTGTAAGGTTTGACTCTTACATTAACCCAATATTTACCCTAAACAGAATTAATCTAACCAAGGGTAGTGGCAGCTCAAGAATGAGACAGGACCAGCTACAAGAAGAGTTGTGGCAAGGATCCAGGACCCTCTGCACTTTACTCTACATTTTCTTCTGCTCCCAATCAGCTTCTAGGATTCAGCCCCTGACTCCAGCTAGTGGCTCTACTCTTGATCTTCAACCGTGAGATCTGCTTTCCTGTCTCTTCCAGCCTTAGATTTCACTGCTTACCAAAGAGTCTCGGTTCTTTCTGATGTGGCAAATCCCCAGGACACAACTCATTGCCTGGTATTCCAACTGAACCATTCCTGCCCTAATATCTGTTTTGGAGGGAACCCCAACTAAGACACCACAACTGACTTGGTAGTCTCTTCCACAGTCTTGACACACCATAGAATAGGAAATGAATTTCACACACCAGTGTTTTCTGACACCTTTCTACCAGAAAACCTGAGAGTGGTATCCTTTACCATAGGAACTACTGGGTCCCATAGAGACACTGTAGGGTCCTTCTCAAGAAAGAAAAAAGTTAGAATTACTTCCATGGTATAATCTATAGGCTGCCTTGACTAGGTGCCTCCTGTGGCCTCTTTCAGGATAACCAAAGAAATAAAACTATGGTGATTTCTAGAGACAAACTGGACAGGTCAGCACCAACACATGGAAGGCTGGCTTTTCTGCATGGTAAATAAGGTTGCTGTGGAACAGATTGCTATTTTCTGACTCTCCAAAACAAAAATGTTAAAAAAAAACAAAACCTTGATGACCATTTAAAGGATCCTTGTTTGGATGATAGGCAGAGAAGAGAATGCTTAGTGTAGAAATGAGAATAAGAGGGACTTTGCCTGTACCATGTTAATGATTCCATTTGTGATTCTGATACAGCTCAAATTCAGTAACAACAAAAATTACTCCACCAATAATCTTTGTATAATAACCCCTACTTACCAAAAAAAAAAGGTGTCTCGGTGGGCAACTTACTTATGTCACATAAATATCCAGTGCATTCCTTATACATGAAGAAGCCAACATTTCCTTTGAAGAGATTTGATTCCTGGAAGCTGAGGAGAGTGGACAAGCACCCAAAGACATCTCAGTTCCATAGGATTTCTCTGCAAGTTGGCAACAAGTAGTTCCCAATTGTACTCTTTCCAACAGGCCCACTGTACGCACAACTCAAAGAAATTAAGCCTTATTCATGCTACTGAGACTCTTCACTAGTCCAACAAGACAGAAAAAAATGGAAAGCTCGATATTTCCAGCCTTTTTTTTTTTTTAAGACAGAGACTATCGTGCCAGTTAGTAGGGAACTCAGAGACAATATCCATAGCCACCATTTATGTCCCATATGAGCAAAATAGGCAAAGGAATTGCAAGAAACAAGACACAGAGCTTCTACACAAGACTCAGATAAGGCCTCAGGCTCTCTCCATAGGTGTCGCTGTGGTCCTGTCCAGGGCTTAGTGGAACATTCCACATCTTTGAGAGGAAAGGCAGCTGCAGAAGAAGAGTGAATACTTGAAAATTAATGATGTCAGTCTCTCTTCATATATCAAGCTAATTTGAAAGGGCTTTAATTTTCTTAAAGGATAAAAAAAGGTTTCTTTGCTAGATTAAACTTGCGATTGTCATTCATATATTGTTTATAAGGTAGTCATCTCTTCGCTCCGTATTTTTTTGTTTTTGATTTTGTATACTAGTTAGCAGTGAAGACTTGTCTGCGTGTATCAGAAGGAATAAAGAGAGAAACGTCCTTAACTGTCAGTTTTAATAAGAGGAGTCAACATGCCTCTATTCAGGTTAAATATTGTCCTGTCACATTTCAATAGAGTCAACAGATTTTTTTAAAAGAAAAGTCAAAAGCACTGTGTATGCAAAAAAAAATCCTTCCTGTCATAGAATGTCAAAGCCCTTCTTTATCTGGGGGAGGGGCGTGGAGGTAGGACAGAAAAATCTTTTGTAAAATGTGAAAAATTACCACTCATAATTGGCGCTGACATAAAAAGGGGCTTTTTTTGTTAGAAAAACAAAGAAAATCTCTAATTTAATAATCACCTGCAACGTGTTATTGTGATGGGAACAAAAAACACACAATCAAAGTCATCTTTTTTAAGTAACTATAGTGTTTTTAAGCAATCACTGCACTTTACAGCAGCTCATATGCACAAACCAATGATGTTCAGAGTGAAAAAAAGCTACTCCAAACTCCTCAAGGAAAGTTTCTGAAATAACCAGTGACAGACTACAATAAGAAAGTGCAAATGGGGCATTATGTTCAAAATAAAGCCAAATATGATTTTTTAAACCCAAAACATATTCCTGTAAACAAGAACCATTTAGGCTTAAGTCGCAAGAGAAGAACCATTCTTCATAAGAGAACTAAAGGGTTAAAGACACACGTTTTTGGAATAATGCACCAGACAGAACTGAGCATATTTTGTAACAATTTGTAAAATTGACTAGCAGAATATAGTCATTTTTCTGTTTCCACTGCTTGCTGATTTGTTAAAAATGGGAACCCTAAGCTGAAGTTTTTGAGATTTGATATGTTTTTAGTTGCAGCAAAATTTTAGAAATTATTCTAACTCTGAATAAAATGATTTCCATTCAACAACCATTTTCACCATTTAGGTTAGTGTAGAGAAATATGTACAGCTTTCCAGACTAAGTAATATTCAGAATAATCTCATTTGATAATATCAAACCAAGTGGGATCTTAAGAATGCCAAAGAAGGTTGACTCAGAATTTCAACATTTACTTATTAACACACAGGCTTTGTTACGGAAAAAAAATTCTCCAAAGTGTACTACCCTCTGTGGAAAATACAGCTGTCTTGTCATGGATAATACAGAAAGTAGTCTGTGTGCTTTTGCTATTGTGTATGGTGAGAATCTACAACTATTTATTCAGCTTAATATTTGATAATGCTTTTCAATTTTGCAATAAACTCTTTAGGCAGCAATGAATATAAAACAAAAATACATGTTTAAAGAAAATTTAAGTTGTGAATTTCTACTTTAAAAAGTTGATGAGGGCTTGTAAGTTGCACAGAATGTATGTTGACGTTTACCATTTACAATGAGAGGATCATCGTGTTATCATTGACTACAAGAAAAGCAAAAGACATAGATCAGCTGAAGGAATATTGTCTCCTACTTTAAAAGCTAGTAGTTATCCTTATCCTAAGAAGACTATACCAGCAAATGATGGTTTAATACGCAAAGCTGTAGAAGGCTCAACTGCATATCACTCTATCAAACATGACTTTTCATTTAGATCAAATTATTCCATTCTTAATTAATTTCATTCATTTTAGATTTTAGCTAAAATAGATGTTAAAATTTACATTTTATATACTCAAAATTAAATTAATTGAAGTACAAAATTTTATGACTAAGCTGATATAAAATTAAATTTTTACAAAAGATTTTACCATGACTGCATGATTTTCCTTTCTTTGTTGCTCATCATTAATTTTTTTTATCAATTAGGTTTTCAATTTAAAACATTGAAGAAATATTTTATAAGTAACCTATGTTCTACAACGGTATTAATTTTGTAAATAAATAAGACCTCTAAGCTTTGGTTGTGTTTTATTAAAAAAATCACTTAGACACTATTTTATTTTATTTTATTTTTTTTTAAGGTTTTATTTTTATTTTATTTTTAGAGAGAGGGGAAGGGAGGGAGAAAGAGAGGGAGAGAAACAGCAATGTATGGTTGCCTCTCACATGGCCCTCACTGGGGACCTGGCCCGCAACCCAGGCATGTGCCCTGACTGGGAATCGAACCGGGACCGCTTGGTTCCCAGCCCGCACTCAATCCACTGAGCTACACCAGCCAGGGCCACTTAGACACTATTAATCAAGTATACAACAAATAAACACACACAGGCAAAAACTATAGCTGGAAGAATTCAGAAAACACCAGTTACTGGAAACAAAATTTATATATAATGTTAATAAAATTTATACCAAAAACAAGAAAGAAATTTAAGCATATTAAATGATGAGAACTCAGATGATGCATAACATTTTATTTTTAAATGATATAAATATGTCTTAGAATATTTCAAAGAATAAATACAAAAAATATATTCTGATGCAGCTCTTTAAAAATTATATAAATGCATGTTTTTAGTAGAATAAACTGAAATTGAGAAAGCCTATGATTTTGAAGCATCTTAATTTGACAAACTTTCAAAAGAATTTTAAAGGAGTAACATGATGAGATTTATGTTGTAAATTTTTATCACAAAAAGTGTCCCTGAATTAAAGCTATAAGATAGTACCATAAAAATATTTTAGCCAAAATATTTACATGCTTTAATATGCAAAAAAGAATTGAAGATATACTCCATTTTGAGAAATATTTCTCTGAGTTTATCAGATACTCCGGCATTTGTAGAGAGACTAATTTTCCTTTTAAAAGTATCATGCTTCAGACTTCTGGCCAAAATGGAGGCATAGGTAGACAAACTGTGCCTCCTTGCACAACCAAAAGAGGAAAAACAACTATTTAAAAACAAAAAACAACCAGAACTTACAGAAAGTTGAACTGTATGGAAGTCCGACAACCAAGGAATTAAAGAAGACACTTTCCTCCAGACCAGTAAGTGGGGCGGAGCCGGGCGTAGAGTGTGTGGCAAGACAGCGGTTTGTGGAGTGGTGGGGGCAACGCTGCAGCTGCCCGGAGAAACCGCAGCTGATGCACTCGTCGAAACCTGCGGCTGCCAGACCCAGACCCAGCGGAGCTGAGACTGGTGGACTGGGCGGTCCCTCATTTGAGCGCTGATAAACTGGGAGGAAAAGCTGGGGAGCAGAGCAGACGGCACAACTCACCTTCTCAGAGAAATAAAGCCTCAACCACTGATTGAAAACACCTGTGGGGGTTGAGGCCGCAGCAGGAGGAACTCCCAGCCTCACAGGAGAGTTCATTGGAGAGACCCACAGGGACTTGAAACTAGCAAGCCCACCTACCCCGGAACAAGAACAGAAGGGCCCAATTTGCTTGTGGGTAGTTGGAGAAGTGACTAAAAGCTGGCAGAGAGCGGAGCAAGTGCCATTGTTCCCTCTCAGACCCTGCCCCCACAGACAGCGCCACAACACGACGACGTGGGTTACCCCACCCTAGTGAACACCTAAGGCTCAGCCCCTTAAAGTAACAGGTGCACCAAGGAAAAACCATGGCCCAAATGAAAGAGCAGATCAAAACTCCAGAAAAAATACAACTAAGCGATGAAGAAATAGCCAACCTATCAGATGAACAGTTCAAAACACTGGTAATCAGGATGCTCACAGGATTGGTTGAATTTGGTGGCAAATTGGATGAAAAAATGAAGATTACACTAAGAGAAATAAGGGGAAATGTACAAGGAACCAATAGTAATGGGAATGAAACTGGGGCTCAAATCAACAGTGTGGACCAGAAGGAAGAAAAAAACATTCAACCAGAAAAGAATGAAGAAACAAGAATTTTAAAAAATGAGGAGAGGCTCAGGAACCTCCAGGACATCTTTAAACGTCCCAACATCCAAGTCAGAGGGGTGCCAGAAGGAGAAGAGGAAGACCAAGGGATTGAAAACTTATTTGAAAAAATAATGAAGGAGAACTTCCCCAAGCTGGTGAAGGAAATAGACTTCCAGGAAGTCCAGGAAACTCAGAGAGTCCCAAGGAAGTTGGACCCAAAGAGGAACACACCAAGGCACATCATAATGATATTACCCAAGATTAAAAATAAGGAGAGAATCTTAGAAGCAGCAAGAGAAAAGAAGACAGTTACCTACAAAGGAATTCCCATAAGACTGTCAGCTGATTTCTCAAAAGAGACCTTGCAGGCAAGAAGGGGCTGGAGAGAAGTATTCCAAGTCATGAAAGGCAAGGACCTATATCCAAGAATACTCTATCCAGCAAAATTTTCATTTAGAATGGAAGGGCAGATAAAGTGTTTCTCAGATAAGGTCAAGTTCAAGGAGCTCATCATCACCCAGCCTTTATTACATGAAATGTTAAAGGGATTTATATAAGGCATGGAGGGACATCAACAGGGGAGCGGGAGGGGGAGAGAGGAGGAAAAAGTATAGAGAATAAGTAGTATAAACAGTAGGTAGACAGGGAGAGGTTAAAAATAGTATAGGAAATGTAGAAGCCAAAGAACTGGTGTATGACCCATGGACAAAAACTAAAGGGTGGGGAATAGGAGGGGTGTGGGGCAGAGGGGAATAAGCGGGGGAAATGGAACAACTATAATAGCATAATCAATAAAATATATTCAAAATAAGTATCGTGCTTCAAAGATTAGTAAATTAAATGTCTCAACAGTTTCAAACCAAAATATATGCAACTTTAAAAGCTGCAGGCAATTTTATGAAAAAAATAAAATAAAAATAACAACACTGGAAAAAGTACATTCTTAAGAATACTAGTGATACTTTACTACAAACAGTGCTAAGAAACTTAAAACAATATGTGAATATATACTAAGAATAATTATTCTGTATGCTTGTTTTTAATGTTCACATAGTAATATAAAAATTTTTGTTTTGCTATAACATATTATTTAAATATTTTAAGAATTATACTTTTTTTTAAGATTTTATTTTATTTTTAGACAGAAGGTAATGGAGGGAGAAAGAGATGGGGAGAAACAGCAGTGTGTGGTTGCATCTCATGTGGCCCCCCTGGGGACCTGGTCTGCAACCCAGGCATGTGTCCTGACTGGAAATCGAACTGGCAATCCTTTGGTTCGTAGCCCACGCTCAATCCACTGAGCTACACCAGCCAGGGCAAGAACTACACTTTTAAAAATAATTTTTAGTAGAATTGTTCAGGAGTCCACCAATATAATAAAACCTCTTTTCAAAAGGTATAATTTTTAAGTAATTTATTTTTAAATTATGGTGAAATACAGATAACATAAATGTACCATCTTTAAGTGTACAGTTCAGTAACATTAAGACCATTCACACTGCTGTGCAACCATCACTATCACACACCCACAAAACTCTTTGCATCGTAAAAAACTGAAATTCTGTATCCATTCAAAATAACTTCTCATTTCCCCTTTCCCCATAGCCTTTGGCAACCATCATTCTACTTTCTGTCTCCATGAATATGACTCCTCTAGGTACCTCATTTAAGTGGAATCATGCAGCTACAGCAAAACAACTTTTGATCAATAGATAAATATGTCAAATATAGCTTTCTCTTTCACTCTGAAAAATATCCTAACTTGGAACACAAATTATTTGTGGTCAATGTACATTTGCATGATGTAATCAAACAGTGACACCTTGCTATTCACCAAGAAATAAGAATCCTGAAAAGACATCTTTCCACAAAGTGTGGGGTCTCTACTACACATCTGTGTGTTGATAGACATTTCCTTTTGAATCATGTCATCATGTGGCTTTGTACAATGCCACCTTAACTAAGCCAGAACTATGGCTTCTCCCAGCATCTCCTTTTCTGCAAGGCTAAGAGTTAGCATTGTCAACCAGTGATATTTTGTGCAAGATTTAAGGCAAAAGTGAAGGAGCAGCTTTTTTTTTCAAGTGTGCTGAAGGTGCATCTGGCAGGGCAGCAGGCATAGTGACAGCTCATGTATACTGTTGGGGATCTGCTGGCTCACTCAGGTGATGTGCCACAGCACTTGAACCCACAATTCCTCCAGCTCCTGCTGGATACGCTCCTTCAACTTTTCAGTCCTTTGCCAGGTGCACACACAGCTCCATGGTGAAGGGCACCATCTTCTCTTTCCAGGCACCCACAATACTGAGATTGGAAGTGGTCAGAGACAGACGAGGAATTCATTTATATTCATGGATTCAGTTACCCTTGTGAGTTTCTAGCTCATCCTCACTCTGGTCCAGTTGGAGCTTTTCTTACTAACTGCTGATCTGACCAATGGTAACTTCAGTTCCAACACTAGATTCAGAGGCCACAGCCTTCATGGACCACTCTACCAGCACCCACACTTATGTAAGGTCTAAACCGTATAACGAACGAATCCCTTATTCTGATCACTCATGATGGTTCTGCTTCTCTGACTGAACCTTGGCAACATCATTCCAATTCTTCAAATCCAGGTGGTTCCTGAGTTTGATTTTATAAGCCACCTGCCAGATACAAACACTGAATTTCATAGCCACTTTGATGTTTATGAAATTGCTTTGAAATGATATCTGGCAAACTGAAATAAAAATGAATGAAGGAAATAAAGAAAGGAAAATCAGAAAATGCACTGCTTTTCTCCTTCAGAAAGAAGGAACTTCATTTATCTACCAAAAGTAAAAACCAAAGGGCGGGGTCTCTGGCTCCATCACAGGGATCAAATCAGATGCCAATTCAACTTTCCCACCTTATGAGAACCTTTCACCTCATTTCACCTTTGCATACTTTATCAGCCATGCCACTCATTTAGGGGTTCATTCTGGCACAATGGGAAGACAGGTAGTTAGTCATTGTTAGCAAGCAATAGATGCAAACAGGGCTGTTACTGTGGAACTTAAAGAATAATACAAGGTGGAACTTTTAAAATATCAACATATGTTTTATTCATTATCAATCCCGCCAGATGGGAGATACAGGGAAGGGTGGGCAGCTAGCTATGCTCTGGTCTTTCTTTATGGTATCTGTGACTCCACTTTGGGTAATGGGGAAAAATGTTTGGCAAATACAAAAGAAAACAAGAAAACCAATTTAACCTAGTCCTCAAGTTCTTTCTTGTTATAGTCATCCCTAATGGGATTAAAACAAACATCACACCCTAATCCTCAATTGCCTTGAAGGTTTTTAAGAAAATTCCTGGGCACTTTACCAGCATGAGGAGTAATATCAACAACATTTATGAAGATTAACAATTAAAAATCTATCCCCAGAAAATGAATACCATATAAAAGCTATTCAAAGCCATTCAAAGCAAGGTTCTGTGAAAGCCCCATATATTTGGCTCATTCGAGTTATTTCAATTTGCTTTAGGAAATAAGAAAAAAAAAATCCCACAAAGCTGACATTATACAGTAAAGTTTCAGGGATACAGGAGCTATTTAATCATTTTGTGTGTTACCCTGGCTTTTCTGCTGTCTCTTTTTCCTGTGGTTTTGTTCTTGTGCTGCTCATTAGCACCTCCCCCAGAGAGTGGGCAGGAGAAGGGAAAAAGAGATAAAACTCAAATCAGACAATTTTATCAGTCAGGCTGTCAACAAGTTGAATATATTGAGAGCCCAGGGGGTGCAGAGGCACTTTTTAGTAGCTCTGATAAAAGGTTTGGTGGGGGAGGAGGTCAAAACTAATGGCAACATTGAGATTTTTTTGGATCATCAAGGGATTTTTATTGATTTGTGCCTTCCACATCTCCATCATGCAGATAATCAAAAGTGGGGCAAAAATAATTAAGCATCTGTAGAACTTTCTTAAAGACATTTAGAAATCTGTTACTTTTATCCCTGTGAATTTGGGAACCTGTTGGGCAGTTCAAATAGAAAACAAATAAATTAATTTCCTTTGCTTTGTCTAGATTCTTAAAATTGCCCTGTGAGGAAAAATAAAACCCATCACAGCAGGTTCCCTAGCTCCCTAACAGCCTTCTCCTTTCAGCCTGACTCCAGCTAAGAGAGGGGCAGGACCCATGGAGAGGGCACACCTGAGTGAAGCAAGAAGCAAGATCACTGCTACCAAACGAGCCAAAGCCTGACAATGAAGGACTCAGTTTGCCACAGACACAGTGAAATTAACAGTTTGTGTTCTGTGGGTCCACGTGGATTTGCAATGAACCTTGCTGTCTGCACAGACACAGAACTCCCCATCACGTTGTGAGGCCGTACAACCCATGGAGTTTGCTACTTCCAATGCTGAAGGCAAAGGAAAAAAATCAGTCTGCCTTCTCTTTCTTGAAGGCATGTTTTCTGTTTAAGAAGATGTTTCATGGTGGAACAGTACCAGGGTAAAGCATTATGCTTGGATGGCTGATTAAGGATGCCATGGTTCTGTCAGCTCTGATGTTCTGGAAAGTTCCCAGTGCTCTGTGAGGTAGTGTGTACCAGTTCAGGCCATTTTGATCATCCATCTTCCCTGCAGCTGTGTTTCCCAGGTTCCCATGTCAGCTGCCTTCTTTCTGGGACTCAGCTTCAAGGAGGCACTGATGGGAGATTCCATGATGGAAGGAAAGGGCAATCAAAGTATTTCTTCACCTCTTCCTCAGGTTATACCTCCAGAAGCTTGCTCATCTCTGTAGCTCTAGGTCTTACTCAGACAGGCCTACTACTGGTGGTTCTAACTACCATTACCCTTAAGCAGCAACATCACCTCAGTGGAGGAATGGTAGTGGCTTCCTGCTGTTGCTAATCTTGTTTCACCCTTCTCTTTGCTTCCCAGCCTCTCCAACACCTTGCACAACTGAATCCCTGAATGTAATTTGCTCCCTTTTAAATACCAAAGTGGCCCTGACTGGTGTAGCTCAGTGGATTGAGCGCGGGCTGGGAACCAGAGGGTCCCAGTTCGATTCCCAGTCAGGGCACATGCCTGGGTTGCGGGCCAGGTCTCCAGTGAGGGCCATGTGAGAGTAAACCATACATTGCTGTTTCTCTCCCTCTCTTTCTCCCTCCCTTCCCCTCTCTCTAAAAATAAATAAATAACTAAAATCTTTAAAAAAAAAATACCAAAGTGGTTTCTAGTTTTCTGGTTGAACCCTGATGGACACACTGGGGCAGTGCATTTCATAGATTATTTTCTGTCTTGACAACTGACTTAGTAGCTGGAATCCACTATATTGTTATCTCATCTGTTCAAGTAGGGTCTCTCAATTTCAGCACTGTTGACTCTTTGAGCTGGATAATCCTTCATTGTAGGGGGCTGTCCTATGCCAGAAGCACCTTCCCACTCACAATAATCAAAAATGTCCCTAGACATTGTAAAAGGTCCCCTGGAAGGGAAAAAAATCTCCCCCATTTGAGAACTCATGCTTTTGGCAATACAATGGTTAGAACTCTGTGCATGCCTTGGTTACTCCTGCCCCCACATCTGCTGAGTAATTGGGGACACGGGGTCATGGAAGGCAAGAGCTCTGATCAGCAGGGCCCTTGGTGGCCTTATCTCTCTAATGACTACCATGGATTCTCAAGAGGGTGGGAGAAAGAGTACCAGTTAACCCAGTTATCCTGAGCCATGTTGACTTAGAAGACTAAGAAATAGATTCCTTTCTCACTGAGGAAATGCTGGCTTACTCTGGGCCAAGGGATTCTCACTCACCACTTCCCTTCCTTGAGAACATTTAGAGAACATGAGACCGAGCCTTCAGGTATGAAGAAAAGCAGTGTTCTCCTCCACACTCCCTGAGCTCTTGTGCATCTACTTTCCACGCTGCATTTTTAAGTGCAAACCAGCCAACTGTGTATGCTTGGCCCCAGTGTGCTTGGAGACCACTGGAGTTTCCTTCTTTCAGGTAGGGCACAAACGTACTGCCAGCACTGTCAACTCAGCATGCCAGCCTGGTTCCCTGTAATTTAATTAAATATCAACCCCCCCCCCATGTATTATATTTCAAATGCAAATAACTTGGTAATGCAATATTGTGGCTGACACTTTAAACTCAAGGAAATCAAGAAAATCAAGTTATGGTCACTCCTAGAATTAACATTCCTCTACACATTCCTTCGGGCACTGGGCTTGCTTTGTGTTCCTCCTAACTACCGTCAAAAACAGTGAAGTGACTGATATTCACTGGGCAGACTAGGGAAGTCTTGTGTCAAAGGTTGAGATTTTCTCTATTAAAATGAATGCCCCTTAAACTGGACTTTGAATACTAGAGTGGGGGATGTTGCTCGGAGCTATGAATCCCACATGAGAGTTTTTTTCTAGCCCAGATCCATTGCTGGCTAACTGTTCTGTGTCTCTCTGGGCCTTAACTTCCCAAATCATTTAAAAAAGTGCCATTCACTTCCTTTAGCAAGATGCTATCCACAAAAACATAGTAGTCATTTTATTGTGCTTCGAATGCCTCCAAGAAAAGCAAAATATAAATGCAAAATACTTTAAAGGTCACTGTATTTTAGAGGTTAAACAACATATTTCTGTTGGTCTTCTCTAGGCTAAGGTTCAGTGATATGGTACTTGATAGAGAAAGAACCAGCAAGCAAGACCACAGAGTAAATTACTAGAGAAAGGCAGCCCCCTGCCTTCAATCATGCCCCTCATTATGGAATACAAGGGGGAGGGGGCTTGAAAAGTCAAATCACTGGGAAGAGAGAAGCCTGCCCTAGAAGGACAGCCTGAGTTTGCCTCCTCATGTACATGGTTTATGATGAGATGGCTATTGTATCTATATAATTAGGCCTTGAACAATTTTTTTTAATAACAAATTATAAAGGGGTTTCCACTGTACTGGTTTCTGAAATGCTCTTGTAGGTAGGGCATGAAAGAGCAAAAAGAGGCCATCTTCGCATCAGGTTATTTAAGAGGTGACCACAGGCAAAAATACCAGGTGTACAAAAATATCTAAAATCAAATAGGAACGTTATTATTGGCATTTAAGGAAAGAGTAAGACTCAAGTTCTCTGAATCCTGAAAACTCCACGTTCTTCCATGCCCCAAAAGCAGATCTATAATATCTCTCACAGATAGCTAGAGTTTCCATAGCTTCTTCTTTTCGTGCTCTCTGCATATTTATGATGTAGATGGAAGAAACTGTCTGATTGCTCCCAACTGTATCACAGCCAACTCCAAGCAGCCTTGGGCACTGGGCAGCTTTGTTTCTTAAGACAGCTCCAGACACTCTGGGGAGCAAAGGAAAATCTGGCCCTTGAGCCTCATCAAATGAGAGACAAAATGCCATCGTTTTCAGGAGTATCGCACTCATTTGCTTTTCTCTGTATTTACTCATATCCTTCCTTATTAAGACTTACACCTGCTTCACAATGATACATCATGACTCAAGGCAATCTAAGTGAGAAATTAAGAGGGAAAGGGAAGGAAGAGAAACATGAGGGGTATGAACTGGACCCAGAAATAGATGAATGCAAAATGGCACCAAAGTTTATGTACTTGCTCTGAATGGACGAATGATTTGGTTCTAAGGCTTTCTAGCAACAAAGCCAAAAAGGAAAAACGTAATCAATTACTAAGCTCCTAGTATCCACAAAAGAAATGAGGAGAAGGAGAAGCCCAGTAATTCCAGATGCTGAGATTAAGTGGGTCCCCATTTAACACATATATATCACCAATACTGTGATTGCCAATCCATAACCAACTCAAATTTTCAAAGCATCCACCTGGAATGATGTTTCATTATTCAAATTTTTGAAGAAGAAAGCTACCTTCCTAGCACCATCTTCCCACTGAAGTTACAACCACCTTTAAATGTGCATATGAACACAAACACATATTACTTGCCAACATAGTTTCTCCAGTTCACCAGTTTTAAACACCAATAAAAATAGTGTTAGTGGAATGTCTCTAAAATGGAAAATGGTCCATAAATTATGTACCAAACAATGTTTGTGCGAGTAGTCTGAGTACTGTTTCCATAGCTTCCATTAGATTCTCACAAGTGTCTAGCACCCGAAGTGACTAAGAATCCTTCTACCATCACCAGCCCTTGACAACTGGATAGGTTCTGGTCTTCTATAAGGGCAAGGAAAAAAATATTCCACATTGTGTCATTTTTATCATTCAGTGACACACAAAAATTACAAGAAATTTCTGGAAGGGTAAGAGTGGATGTGACTATTTATTTGAAATGTCAGTATAGGAAATAGAGTCTATAACAGTACTTTGTCAAAACTGGGTATAAGCATATAGAGCAAGTGAAGCTGTAAGAGCTCATGGGCATGATTGTTGAGGAAGAGTCAGTTTCCTTTCTTTCTGCAGAGCCAGGAATTAGGTCTGAGCTGGTCTCAGCATCCAGTCTGTCCTTGACTATGGGATACACGTTATCATGAGAATTCTTGATGTGAATATGACTAAATAAAACTCCCAAATGCACTCCCACTCAGGAAGCTCACGGGCTTTCTTTTTGTATAATTACAAATTTTAAAAATTGTCTCTCTGTTTTCACCGTTACATTTTTTAAATTCAGAAATATATGTCATAAGAAATGAGAGTCCCTTACAATCTCATCCTCCAGAGATAATCACAGGTAATGGTTCCGTGTCTATTCATACAAAATTGTTTCCATATGTGTGTGTGCACCTCATTTTTATTTACTTACTTTTATATAAATGGGATCATACTTTAAATACTGTACAACTTGCTTTTTCCATTTAATGATGTATCTTGGGTCTCTTTTAGGTCAGCTCTTACATGTTTGCGAATGTGTCTGCTTCACTCTCTGACCATTTCGCAGCAGTCCGCTGCAAAGACAGACAGCCCGCAGTTGCCTGAGTAAGACTCCTGCTTTGGGATGCGTCCAACTGTTGGAACGTCTGTCTTTGTCATTACAAACCACAACAGACAATACTCTACCCGTGTTGTACCCTGGTGAAAGTATTTCTGTTAGAGTCCTAAAGGGATTCATTGGCCAAAGGAAATGTGCATTTTTTATGTAACAGCTCTATTCCAAATTTCCCTAAAAATAAAAAAAGCTCTGTTGATGTAGGTTACCAAGTAAGAATTTAATAGAATGCCTATTTTCCTGTTCCCTAGCCAATACTGGCAATTATCTATACTTTTAATATATGAAAGTCTGATAGCTACAACGTTATATTTTATCTTTTACTAGAAAACACACATACATACCTAAGTCTCATATGACACTCAAACAAGAGCCATTGCATTCCTAAAAAAAAAAATGACTATAAATCCTTGTGGATAACGCAATTCCTGTTAATCCAATGAAGTATCACAGTCACCATTACTATTATACACTGTCATCTAGACACAAATGACGGGCGGGCAGTCATGAGAAGCTATCAGGGCCAGTGCCAAGAGTGGAACTGGCTGTGCAGATGCCACTCCAGGGGACGCCATTCATGTAGACTATACTGTTTATGAATGAGGGTACAGCCTGAACAGCTATACACAGTGGCCCTAGGAGAAACTGCTTCATTGAGAATCTAGAATGACATCATTTTGAAATAACAGTCTTAAAGCTCAAAGTTAAAACTCATTTTTTTCCTTAGTTCCACAGAGCCAACACCCTCCCACCCCACCCCCCACAAAACCAACAAATCAAGTCATGTTGCATGTGATGTCAACTCAGCAAAAAGTTCGGCAAATTATTCCTCATGAGACATTATTCATTAGTATCTAAAAGATCTTTGTCCCATTTGTTCACCCAAAGGGCATAACATTAAAATGGCATGATCTCATTTGACGTGCAAAAGTAGTTATTAATTTTCACTCATTATCTAAAGATGTTTGCCCCACAGCCTTTGGATACATCTCGGGTGTGCACATATGATGCTTGACAGAGAAGATCCAGGGAGTTGCCTATGACTACTGGTGACACCATTTAATTCGAACAACTCATCCATAGATGGAGTTTACACAAGGCTTCAGACATAATTATTCAACTGGCAAAACTGACAGGCTGGAAGTGGAGCTTTCAATTATCTGTTTCAGTAAACATTCTCTGCTACTCACCCTGGTATTTCTGAAATGCTCTCGTTCCTGCTAGATCATGTGCATGGTCTAGACAGGTATAATAGTGTGCTGTCTCATACTAGAGTGACTAACCTAAGAACAAATGTACATTCATTTTCCTTATTTTGCTTTATTATACATATCTGGTTAGCATCTCTACTGCCCCTGTTTTTTAAAGCATCAATCTGGATGGCTCCCTCATCTCATTACTACCTTGATTCACAAGGCAAAACCCATTTGCTTCAAGATCAGTTTATATTTCTGACAGCTTTTGCATTCCAAATGTTACTATTTCTTTTTTTTTTTTTTAATTTTTTCTGTTATTTCTTCTTTGTGACAGAATATTTGGCACTGGCCCATAAAAGAATGTTACTGGAACCCAATTTTTTGAGGACTGCCCTAAACAGATTGGATTAAATTTTGCAATTAACCCACAATTTGCATCTCGCAAGAGGAAATTCATTGTTGCAACCGCAACTTCAGTAGACTTGGTAGAATAAGTTATTGTTGAAGTAATTCCTGTAAAAGGTCATATATTTAAACCCTTCAATTTTTTTGACAACCTCTCAGAAATGAGTGATACAGTTGTGCCAGTGTCCAAAAAAAGCAATAATGTCCATAACACTTTTCTTTATAGTCAGCATGGAATATTATTACCCCATTTATCACAGACTATTCTGGTTATAAAGTATGTTTCTTGATATTTGAGAGACCTTTTTCTTTCACTGTCTTGAAAAAGCTGAAGGTCTGTAAGCTGGGTGTCAGTCCTGGAGGTTTTCTTCCAATATGTTAACTTCTTCTGTGTCTCCTGAACAATGGTGACATTTACTAATTTTCACTGAATTTCATCCTCTTAAGATCAGAGAATAAGGAGACTAGTTTAAGATTACCACATCTTTTCAATTGGGAGTCACTCCTCTTCCTATTAAAAGCAGGGGATGGATTTATGGTTCAAACACAAAGGTCCTCATGGGCTAGCAGTTAAGGTACATATGCGTAGAAGAAACACAAGATAATAGGAAGAGGAGAAGCCTTGTAGCGGACTGGACTATGAAACTCTCCCCTGAATGCATTAAAATTCAACTTTATAAAAATGTGTGGTCCAAACCAAGCAAATGTATAGCCAGATTCAATCTCCACTGCCATTTTGAAGTGCTGGTTTAGGCCTTCTTAAAAACTCTGCTTTTACAATGAACATACCCCATGGAATCCACAGTTTTCAAAGCACAGTAGGGTTTGTTTCCAAGTGCCTACATTTCTGTCTTCTTGCCAACTGTGACCCATCGATGTTGGTTTAACTCGGGTTATTGATGTCCTTTGATGATGTCTCTGGTGTCCCAGTGATTCAGGGTTGGCTGAAGAGTGAGGCAGTATGTACATATAGGCCTCTCTTCCTTCCTCTTAGGTTACTCAGATACAAACCAAAAATTTAGTGGAAACATGTTTACGGCAATGTTCCTTGTTCTCATTTAAACTTTTGGCCCAGACTTCTCATACTTTCTGAGTGAGTGTTGCTTGTGGAAATTAGGAGTCTACCCCTGCCAACCTACTCAATTTCAAATTCCCTCCAATTAGTTTTCCTTGGGTACAGGCAGAAGGAAGGGAGGGAGGGAAGGAAAACGGGGGTTCGGGTGGGAAGAGAGACAGGGAGAGCCCAAATCGAGCATGTCATTCAATTATTGCATCAATCCTGCTGCTGTTGCTTCACAGTCTAATAAATTTTAGTGGCCTAGAGTTACTTGGCTGAACATTGTTACTCTTACCATTATCTAGGGGAGGATTTGTCAGACTCGTAAATTGTTCTACCACTGAACAGGGAAAGGTAGGCCGAACAAAAAAAACTTCAGAGTTCCTTTGTCTCTTATTTATGATTTCTGTTATAAATCTCTTATATGCAGAACAAAAGCAGGCTGGATAGCACTTAGTTTTGAACCATCCTCAGGTACAATATATAAATACAGTAGTTTGTAGTCTCTTGACAGAATGCTAAATATAGTCATCTTTTAGGGCCAAGTCTCTCCAGAGAGCGCATGGCTTATTTCCAATCCCATGAGATGTATGTTCTATGCTGAGTGGGGTTTCACCGATGAGACCATTTCCTGTTTTGAGAGTCAATTTTCTTCAAATATCAAGGCAGTGGAGGGGCAGTTATCTAGATTATGGTATGATTCTATTTGGGCTCCCTCAACATCAAGTTAAATTTACAAATAACCTAGCATTATGAATCATTCCATAGGCAAGATAGCAAGATAACAAATGCCCTGAAATGATCATTCACGTGAAAACAAAAGAGACCAAAATCCATTATGTATCCAATTATCCAGGGTCTAAACTTACCTACTACTAAGAGACTAGCTTTTTTTTTTTTTTGGTCAAAGTACATACTTTTCAAAACAATGGTTCAGTGCTAGATTAGCTTTCAATGAATTCTAAAATATAATTAAAAAACATTTTTTATCAATCTTTTTTTAAAAAATCACAAAAACAGAAGGACAAATAGAAAACAAATGAGTATATCTGGGTAGATCCTGACACTGCAGCTGGCAGAGTCCTACAGTGGCAGAAACTCAGATTCCTGATATCTTTGCTTATAAAAGAATCACCTGCCCAGGTCATTTGTATCTGACTCTCAGTAAGAAAAAATAAACCTTGCAGTGTTGAGTCACTAAGAATTCCAAGGTTTGTTTGTTTCTGTAGCACAGTTTAGCATACCCTGACTAATACTCTAGGTAGTCTAAACAGTCATATGGATTTAATAATAACAAAAAATAATTCTATGTTAATTATTCCCAAATATATCTTCTGGGCCAGCTATCCCCCCAACCCCAGATAGATATAGAGCACAGGTGGTAAACACAAGGCCCTCAGGCCGAATCCGGCCCTCCACCTTGTTTTATCCAGCTCCGCACCTTGTTTCTACCTGGTGGCAGTGCCGAGCTTCTTGCCGCTAGTTAAGGAATAGTTACATTTATACACTGCTAGAATTACATTCAGCCCTTTTTTTTTCCAATGTGTGGTTGCCTCTCACATGGCCCCCATTGGGGACCTGGCCTGCAACCGAGGCACGTGCCCTAACTGGGAATCGAACCGGCAACCCTTTGGTTCGCAGCCTGCGCTCAATCTACTGAGCTACACCAGCCAGGGCACATTCAGCCCTTTGAAAGCAATCTCGAGGCTGATGTGGCCCCCAATGAAAATCAGTTTGACACCCCTGATGTAGATCGATAGAAATAGAGACAGAGATAGAGAAGAGATAGAGACACAAAGAGATAGAGATGATACAGACATAGGTATATGTCTTGTACACATACACACATCCACATTTCTAACTTGATTTTTCCACTTAGATGGCACACAGACATCTTAAATTTAACATTGTCAAAGAGAATCACTCTCTTCCACCAGCTACACACATGTGCACATATAAACACCACAGTATTTCTTCACTAGTTTTCCTGTCTAATTAAATGACAATACCGCCCAGTTTGCTCAACCTCCCAAACTGGTAGTAATCACTGATATCTCAGGGAAGAATCTGGAATTCAAGATCCTTAACCTGGCAAATAAACTGTCTACTTTGTTATTGTACAGCCGAATGGGACTTGTCAAAGCTCTTCTGGGGAGGTTCCTATCCTTTGTCTACAAACACGTTCAGTAAGAGGAAAATAAGATGGGCATACTATTGTATCAACTGGGTTGTATGAATCACTTAGAATCATTGTTTCAGAATATTCTTGGAAAAATTCAAAATCTCACATTTGGAAATTTCACAGAGCCTTTTAATTTCATTAAACGGAAAGTGATAAAGACACATGTAACAAGGTGCAAAAGAATAATAACATTTGTAAGATGAAGCTATTGTCTATTTTGTTATGTAAGTCCAAAAATCCAAAATACAGAAGCTAACCACGTGCCCATCACAATGAAACAGGTCTCTCTGCATCTGTTCTCTGATTGCTTCCATCAACCATAAATTTAAATTAAATATTCTTAAAGCTACAGTTTATACAGGACATCCTTTCTTAAAAACAACAACCACAAAAAACATCTGAAATAGTTTTTTAATACCATACAAACAAAGTTTGGATCTCCTAGTATGGCTTTCAAGATCCCTTTCCAACCTCATCCTTTCATTGTCATTCTACAATTTTTAAAAATATTTTAGGCTCTCACAGCTTTAGTTCCCTATTTATAATGTTTTAATGATGGGTAATAATATTCAGTGGCTTTAAATCAAGGGCAAATGTGGCATAGCAAAGAAGTCCCATAAATACATAACATGTTATAAATTCTTATCCTGTATCCTATAACAAAAAATGTGCAAGCTTCGTTGTAGAGTGGCTGTGAATTCATAGGCTATATTGGTAGGTTTCAAATTTGATTGTGTATAAGAACTTTATGAAAAAATACTTATTTAATACAAATTCATGCTATTCTCCTTCTTTATATGGATGTTGGTGCTGTTCCCTCTGCTTAGTGTGTTCTTTCCAACATCTCCACCCACATCCTTCAAGGCCAGCCACTCCTGCCTCCAGGCCAATCCACACTCAAGTTGCTATCTAGTTGGTCTTCCTAAAATGCAAATCTCATCCTATCCCCGTCCTGTTTAAAAGCACCTGGGCCTACAGAATAAAATGTTAATGTCTTCCTGGCATGAATGATACAAGTAATCTCTCAAAAAGTCTCCTTTCCAAACTAACTGTTCACTCAAATCTCCAGGTCTCCCAAACACACTCATTCTGGCCATATTGGACCATGTTATTCCAAATGCACTGTTTTTACCTGTCCATACACTTTGCCCAAAATATCCTTATTGCATTGTCTGCCTGGTGAACTCTACTTATCCTAAGGATAATTTCTGAGCTTTTTCTGTTTATATCATTCCCTTCACACAACCCCAGATAATACCACCACTGCCCCCAAGTCATCTCTGGAACCACAATATTGCAGACGTATTCTATCTGTAGTAGTTTCCCACAATTTGTTATAGCTATTTATTGTGAATATTCCCTAATACAGGGGAAGTCTTTTGAAAGTAAAGTCCATGTCTTTTATTTTTACAAGCTATAATGAAACATTTAAAACACTATACATTAAAAAAATGTATAGACTAACACAACAAAGACAACAGTGAGAAATAAAGTCTTACTAACACAGTTGAAATGCATCTGGTAACCCTTCCTAATGTTATACCATGTGTAACTATGTGGGAGAGTGCCAGGGAAGAGATGAGGATCCCACGGCAGGGCAGCAATGCCATGTGCACTGGAAAGCATTACAAGGTACAATGTTTGACTTTTCATACAATGGATAAATGCAAGGGCTGCATTAAAAGCAGAAATGTAAGGTTGGGTATTGAAGACAGCAGAAGTTTCCTGCTTAGAGAGCAGCCTGACACACAAGTAAACTGGATTACCCCAAGAACACTGTGGCTTACATCAAGCCAATAGGAAGTAGCCATATCCTTGGCTTCCCAAGCCACATCTACTAACCTCAGATCAGTAAGCAGCTTAGTGCCTCATAGCCTCACTCATTCATTCACTCATTTATGCATCCATCCATCCATTTGACAATTAGAAATCTATCATTTTCTTTGGGGGTCAGGGGATGTACCTTACCTCTGAGATGGAACTGGAGAGGAAGGAACCCAACAAGGAGAAAGAAACCAAGGCTGACAGCTTCCCCTAGTTTTAGCAAGTTGCATTTTAGGATCCCTCTTACAGAGAGAAATCTGGGTGGATCCTTCAACACTGTCACAAGTGAAAACAAATGCCAAGCCAAGCCCAGCAATGAGTGGAAATTGACAGAGCTGTGAGAAGGAAGTCTGGAGTGTACGATCTGCAAAGATACAGAGCTTGACTCTACCAACTTTATTAAGAATCAGGAAGGAGAGTGGAAGATCTTATTGCTATTATCATGATAATCACACTTGCAGATGACACTGAATTGGGAGGTGTTCCCAACAGCAGTTGAAGACTGGCACACAATACCAAGCTATACATGGATCTTAGTAATAGATGTCAAGAGTAACACAATGAGGCACTGGTTGAAAAATGCAGATGATCTATCTGGGGATGAATAAACTTAAAGATGGAATTTAACTTGAAGGGGATTCCTGGATGGCGGTAATAGACAAAACAACAAAATAGTGAGTTAGTGGTAAAGAGCCATCAGGAGGTTAGGCAAATACTGCAGTTCAGCAATTCTCCGAGCTAGTAAAATCTTCAGCCCTGCACACAGGGGGATCCCAAACCACAGCTGAGGGTCTGTGTCTGTGTGTCAGCACTGAGCCCAGACTTGGAACACTGCAGGCAATTAGGGGTAATGTGATGCCTCAATGGGAATTTAGAAAAGAAAGGAAAAACAAATCAAAGGGAGTGAAATATGAGGAAAGGCATAGGCGATAAAATGAACATAATTTGACTAAATAACAACCTAGGGGACTGTGATAACTATCTACGGAGTGTAAAACTCCAAAATAGGGCCTAGAGGTCTACTGATCTGGGCATTGTTCTGAAAAATATCTATAGTCACATCCGTTAGAAAACTCAATAGAAAGGCAATGTTTTGCATCCATCTAATTGAAGCACAGGGACTCTGTTATGGATAATAAACAGACTTAGGTTCCCAGAAGCTAAGCATACCTCAAAACCATTTTTCAAAATTTGTGGACAGAGGACCTCTGGGAGGAACTCAAGAGCTCTTGCAAGAGGGTCCTTGAATCCACAGGCACAAAGTCACTCAGTCTTGCATCCAACAAATGTTTACTGAACAAGTACTGCATACCCATACTGTATTTGGCATTGAGTACAATGTTTTAAATAAATAATGTCAATATATAGTTTATACTAGATTAGAGAGTCATGAATAGGAAAATCAACCTATAATGGAAAACCGCTGAAGGATTTTAAGCAACAGTGTCATAAATTCATTCTGGTTTTTAAAAACACACACATATACTCCCAATCAATATGTGCGCGCACACACACACATGCACACACACACACACATGTGTGATGCCTCAAAAGGAATTTAGAAAATAAAAAATCAAAGGGAGTGAAATATGAGGAAAGGAATAGGCATAGAGTGTGTGGGTGGGTATGTATTTTTAATATATGCACATCCATATAAGTATATATGTGTATATGTACATTTAATTGTATATATGTCTATATACATATATACTTAAATTTTTTAATAAAATAATTTTATTAGTATACATGAATATTTTTGTAGCCCCATTTAATCATTTTCAAGTATAGGAGTTAAAGGGTCCTGAGAGAAAAGTAAAAATTGAGATATCTTCTGAGCTCTTTGGCCTCTTACTGCCACAACCTCAAGTCCAAATGCTCCCATCTGACTCTGGAAAACTTCTTAGAGCTAGCCTCATCTGTATCAGAGATATCTATTACTGTATCCATACAATGGTCACCTGGGATGCTTTACAGCAACTGGACCTGAGAAGGGTCCTAATCTGAGGAAATAATCTACAGGCTGGTCTGTTTTTTTCTTAAGATTTTATTTATTTTTAGAGAGAGGGGACGAGAGGTAGAAAGAGAGGGAGAGAAACAGCAATGTATGGTTGCCTTTTACATGGCCCTCACGGGGACCTGGCCCGCAACCCAGGCATGTGCTCCGACCGGAAATCAAACCGGGACCCTTTGGTTCCCAGCCCGTGCTCAATCCGCTGAGCTACAGCAGACAGGGCTATAGGCTGGTCTTAAAAGAAAAGATGAAACAGGTCAACTAGGATTCTGAAAACCTGGACTGGTTAAAACCTGGACTGGGAGCAATGTTAAAAGTCAAGGTCCACATGCCCAGTCATGAGCACAGCAGTCTGTAAGCAGAGAAAGAATGGAGGATAGAGCTAGGAATCATAGAGAAAGATTGATGAGCAAATCCATGAAGCCCTGATACACAGGATAATTACCCTAATTCCTGAGTTTTCAGTTTCCAATTCCAGTTTTCCTGAGGCCCAGTTAAATTTCTTGTGCTTGGATTCCATGTGAGTTTCTGTAACTTATAACCACCTCCTATTTATTTAAGCTAATTTTAGAGGGCATCTGTTCTCACTCAAAACCCCTTCACTTGGACCCCTACTCACTATATTGGTCTTTTGTTTATAGCCCAACTCAAACTATCTAAGGAAATAAAAATGCATTAAAATGGATTGGCTCATGCCATTAAAAATTTTTAATTTCATTCAGGCATAGATGAACCCAGGTTCTTTCAAAAAAAGACATCCAACAATCACCAAGGGCCAAGAGAAAATGAAGAATGCAATTTCTGAATTGAAGAACACAGTAGAAGGAACCAAAAGCAGGCTAGATGAAGCAGAGGATCAAATCAGCGAGCTGAAGGACAAAGTAGAAAAAAACTCCCAGAAAGAGCAAGAAAAAAAACAAATTCAAAGAGAATGAAGAGGGGTTAAGGGAATTGCAGGACAACATGAAACGTAATACTATCTGTATAATAGGGATACCAGAAGGAGAAGAAGAGGAGCAAGGAAGAGAAACCTGTTTGAAAAAGTAATGATGGAAAACTTCCTTAATTTGATGAGAGAAAAAGCTACACAAAACCAGGAAGCACAGGGGGTCCCAATCAAGAGGACCCCAAAGAGGCCCTTCCAAGACACATCATAATTAAAACAGCAAAATTCAAAGACAAAGAGAGAATCTTAAAGGCAGCAAGGGAGAAACAGGAAGTAACATACAAGGCAGCCCCCATAAGGCTAACAGCTGACTCAACAGAAACACTACAAACCAGAAGGGAATAGCAAGAAATATTCCAAGTAATGAAAAGCAAAGGCCTGCAACTCAGACTACTCTACCCAGCAAGGCTCTCAATTAAAATGGAAGATGAAATAAGGAGCTTCCTGGACAAAAGAAGGCTTAAAGAATACACCTCCACCAAACCAGCATAGCAAGATATGCTAAGGGACTGCTTTAAGAAGAGGAAGAAAACCAGTGAGAGAGGGAGAGGAACACAGGTACAAAAGGAGTAAAATGGCAATGAATGAGTACCTATCAATAATAACTTTAAATGTAAAAGGATTAAATGTTCCAATCAAAAGACATATGGTAGCTGAATGGATAAGAAAACACGACCCACACATATGCTACCTACAAGATACGCACCTCAGAACAAAAGACCTATACAGCCTGAAAGTGAAGGGTTGGAAAAAAATATTCTAAGCAAACAGACAGGGAAAAAACAGCTGGGGTAGCAATACTTATATATGACAAAATAGACTTCAATACAAAGGCCATAAAAAGAGACACAGAAGGATACTTCATAATACTCAAGGGAAGAATCTATCAAGAAGACATAAATATTATAAACATATATGCACCCAACATAGGAGCACCCAAATATATAAGGAAATTCTTGGAGGACTTCAAGAAAGATATAGGCAGCAACACAATTACAGCAGGGGATTTTAACACCCACTGTCAACAATGGATAGATCTCCCAAACAAAATATCAACAAGGATATTGTGGAACTGAACGACACATTAGGTCAAATGGACTGAACTAATACATATAGAACCTTTCATCCCAAAGAAGTAAAATACACATTCTTTTCAAATGCACATGGAACATTTTCAAAGACAAATCACATGATAGGACACAAAACAAGCCTCAATAAATTCAAGAAAACTGAAATCATATCAAGCATTTTCTCAGACCACAAGGGCTTGAAACTAGAAACTAACCTCAAGGAAAAAATCCAAAAATATTCAAACTCATGGAGACTGAATAACATGCTATTAAACAATGAATGGGTTAAGAATAAGATCAAGGAAGAAATAAAAAGTTTCTGGAAACAAATGAAAATGAACACACAACAGTCCCAAATCTATGTTGAAAGCAGTCTTGAGAGGGAAGTTGATAGCAATACAGGCCAACCTAAAAAAAGATACAAACATTTCAAATAAACAACCTAATCATACATCTACAAGAACTGGAGGACCAACAACAAACAAAGCCCAGAGAGAGTAGAAGGAAGAAAATCATCAAGATCAGAGCAGAATTAAATGACATAGAGACTAAAAGAACAATTCAAAGGATCAATAAATTCAGGAGCTGGTTAAAAAGATAAACAAAATTGACAAGCTTTTAACCAGATGCATCAAGAAAAAAAGAGAGAGGACCCAAATAAATAAAATCAGAAATGAAAGAGGAGAAATTACAACTGATAACACAGAAATACAGAGGACTGTAAGAAATTAATATGAACAACTATATGCCAAGAAATTTGAAAACATGGATGAAATGGAAAAATTTCTAGAAAAATATAGTCTTCCAAAACTGAATCAAGAAGCAGAAAGCCTAAAAAGACCAGTAACAGCTGATGAAATTGCAGCAGTAATCAAAAAACTTCCATCACACAAAAGCCCTGGACCAGACGGTTTCACTGGAGAATTTTACAAAACAATTAAGGAAGAGCTAAGTGCTTTCCTTCTCAGACTATTTCAAAACATCCAAGAAGAGGGAAGACTACCAAACTCTTTTTATGAGGCCAGCATCATCCTAATCCCAAAACCAGACAAAGACAGACAGAAACAAAACAAAAAGAAAACTACAGGCTAATATCACTGATGAACATAGATGCTAAAATCCTTAATAAAATACTGGCAGACTGCATCCAGCAATACATTAAAAAGACCATACACCACAATCAAGTGGGATTCATCCCAGGGATGCAAGGATGGTACAATATTTGCAAATCAATAAACATAATACATCACATAAACAAAAGACAAAAATCACATGATCACATCAATAGATGCAGAAAAACGATTTGATAAGGTACAGCACCCATTTATGATAAAAACACTCAGCAAAGTGGGAGTAGAGGGAGCATACCTCAACATAATAAAGGCCACACATGAAAAACCTAGAGCCAACATCATACTCAACAGACAAAAACTAAAATCTTTTCCACTAAGATCAGGAACAAGACAAGGATGTCTGCTTTTACCACTTCTATTCAACATAGTATTGGAGGTCCTAGCCACAGTGATCAAACAAGAAAAAGAAATAAAAGGCATCCAAATCAGAAAGGAGGAAGTAAAACTGCCCTTGTTTGCAGATGACATGATAGTGTACATAGAAAACCCTATAGATTCCACCAAAAAACTACTCGACCTAATAAGTGAATTTGGCAAAACAGTGGGATACAAAGTCAATATTCAGAAATCAAAGGCATTTTTGTACACCAACAATGAAATATCAGAAATAGAAATCAGGGGAAAAAAATCCCATTTGCTATAGCAACAAGAAAAATAAAGTACCTAGAAATAAACCTAACCAAAGAGGTAAAAGACCTGTACTCAGAAAACTACACAACACTGAAGAAAGAAATTAAGGAAGACACAAACAAATGGAAGCAGGCACCAGGTTCATGGACTGGAAGAATTAGTATCATCAAAATGGCCATACTACCCAAAGCAATTTATAGATTCAATGCAATCCCTATTAAAGTACCAATGGCATATTTCACAGATATAGAACAAACAGTTCAAAAATTTATATGGAACCATAAGTGAACCTGAATAGCCACAGCAATTTTGAGAAAGAAGTAGGAGGGATATCAATGCCTGATATCAAACTGTATTACAAGGCCACTGTAATCAAAACAGCCTGGTACTAGCATAAGAATAGACACATAGACTAATGGAACAGAATAGAGAACCCAGAGATAAATCAAAGTCTCTATAGTCAATTAATATTTGACAAAGGGGGTGGAAGCATAAAATGGAGTAAAAATAGACTCTTCAACAAATGGTATTGGGAGAGCTGGATAGCTACATGAAAAAAAAATAAAACTTGATCACCAACTTACACCATACACAAAAATAAATTCAAGGTGGATAAAAGACTTAAATATAATCTGTGATATCATAAGAGTCCTAGAGGAGAACATAGGCAGGAAAATCTCGGATATTCCACATAGCAATATTTTCACTGATATGTGCCCCAGAGCAAGGAACCTAAAGGAAAGAATAAACAAATGGAATCCTGTAACAATAAAAAGCTTCTGCATGGCTAAAGAAAACATCAGCAAAATGAGAAGGGAACCAAACATATCAGAAAATATATTTGTCAATGGTATCTCAGACAAGGGTTTGATCTCTTAAAATATATAAAGAACTCACATGACTCTACTCCAGGAAGACCAAAAAATCCAATTAAAAAATGGGCAAAGGACCTGAACAGACACTTCTTTAAGGAGGACATAGAGAGGGCCCAGAGACATATGAATGGATGCTCAGCATCACTAGCCATAAGAGAGATGCAAATTAAAACCACAATGAGATACCACTTCACACAGTCAGTATGGCCATCATAAACAAATCAACAAACAACAAGTGCTGGCAAGGTTGTGGAGAAAAGGGAACCCCAGTACACTGTTGGTGGGAATGCAGACTGGTGAAGCCACTGTGAAAAACAGTATGGAATTTCTCAGAAAACTAAAAATGGAAGTACCTTTTGACCCAGCAAATCCACTGCTGGAATTATACCCTAAGAATCCTGAAACACCAGTTTAAAAGAACTACGCACCCCAATGTTCATAGCAGCACAATTTATAATAGCCAAGTGTTGGAAGCAATGTAAGTGCCCATCAGTAAATAAGTGGATCAAAAAGCTACGGTACAGTTACACAATGGAATTCTAAGCAGCAGAAAGGAAGAAGGAGACCCTGCCCTTTGCAACAGCATGGATAGAACTGGAGAGTATTATGCTAAGAACCAGGCAGTGAAAGACAAATACCATATAATCGCACCTACAAGTGGAACCTAATCAACAAAACAAACAAGCAAAATATAATCAGAGACACTGAAATAAAGAACAAACTGACAGTAACCAGAGGGGAGGGGGGAGGAAGATAATGGGGGAAAGAAGGGAAAAGGTTGTCAAGGAACATGTAAACATATATGAAGGACCCATAGACAAAGCCAAAGGGGGGTAGGATTGATGGTGGGAGGTGGTGGGTGGGGTGGAGGAAAGTGGTGGTGGGAAAATGGAGACAACTATACTTGAACAACAATTAAAAATGATTTTAAAAAAAGACATCCAGTTTCATTTTCTCTCCATTTTCTTTCTCTCCTTCTTTTTACACTGTGTTGGTTTTATTCTCATACAGGCTCTCTCTTCCTGGTGGTCCCCAATAGCTCCAATCTTTTTTTTTTTTCCAACTATCAATCTTAGCAGCAAAACACTTTCAGAGGTGACTCTCATTAGCTAACACTGAGTCATGAGCCAACTCCTAGTTATAATCACTGTGCTCAAAGTGACAAAACATTCTGATTGACCAAGCCTGGGTCAGAGACCACCCCAAAGCTGGGGAAAGTATTGGCCCCATGCAAACCATGTATATGGAGGAGGTGGAACTGTTTCCTAAAGGAAGATTGAGATGATACCAGAACAAGGAAGAATAGGTGCTGGAAGGGCAAAAATAATAGATATCCTCTACTCCAGTCCCAGTTCATCCTTCATTACTTTTTTTTTTAATTTATTTTAGAGAGAGAGGGAAAGGGATAGTGGAAGAGACAAAGAAATGTCAATTTGTTTTTCCACTTGTTGATGTATTCATTGATTGATTCTTGTGTGTGACCTAACCAAGGATCAAACCCACAACCTTAGCATACCTGATGACACTCTACCATCTGGGCCAGGGCCCCCATTACTCTTTGATGTGGATGTTCTTTAAACCATACGGCAGTCTCCTTACATCCCCATCAACACAAAATCACTCCAACCTCTGCATATTTTGGGGCATCCCTCCTCCCTGAAAATCTTACATCTTATCTTTAAAAGTTCAATTCTAGTCCTACTTTCTCTATGAAATCTCTCTTATTCCAGCAAACCTTCACTGATCGCCTCTTTCTCTCATTTTCCACAACACACACAGAAGTATAGAACCTCCAATGATATAAAATAACATTTGAAGGTACAATGGATCCTCATTATTTGTGGATTTGCTTACTCACTAATATTTATTTGTGACTCCAAACTCAATACTTGTGGTGTTCTCACAGCCATTCGTGAACATGAGCAGAGTGGCAAGAATTTTGAATCAACTTCATGCATATTTGCAGTTGTGGTCAATTGAGGTGATGCTCTGTCTCCTTGTTATAACTCTCATATTATTACAAGTAAGTGTCCTTTTTATAGCTATTTAGTACCATTTTCTTTTCTTTCTCTGTTTGCCTTTGTGTGGGTTTTTTGGTTGGTGATTTTTCTGTTTAAAATGCCCCAAGACCCATGCCAAAGAGCTGTCTAGTGCTCTAAGCCCATAAGGCCATGATGTGCCTTATGAAGAAAACCCATGTGTTAGATAAGCTTGGCTCAGGCATAAGTCACAGTGTTCTTTGCTGTGAGTTCAATGTTAATGAAGCAGTAATATACATTAAATAAGGTGTTTTTAAACAGAAACACACAAAAAACAAGATTATTCAGAGATGAGTTGACAAAATGTGATCAGAGTCTCATAGGACCCTAACCCTGTATTTCCCAAAAAGTAATGGTTCAGTATTCATTAATTCAGTGTTTCCAGTGACTTTATAGAACATAACTACCACAAATAACAAGAATCAATGGTGTGTTCCAAAAATATTTCATGCATTTTGTCTTTCCCAACCACATGGTAAACTCCTTTAAAACTCATACCACATGTACTCTGCCTACAGCAAAGCACATAGTAGGTATTTCAAAACTTATGTGAAACTTATGATGTATGGATATATTGGTCAGTTACAGAATCCATATCAATTCAATTCAACTCATTCAATTTTTTCCCTTTGAAAATTCCTAGAGCGTAATCTACTATTTTATCATTTATAGACACTCCCTTCCGGGTGTATTGTAGATCTATTCAAATGCAGTATCAACCCCAAACCAGTTTTCATTTTAATAGCAAAGAGGAGTGAAAGATATAAGAGAATTCACTGCCAAAACCAAGTTCTTCACTCTTGGTAGAGAGAAGTTTGCCCATTTTACATCCCAGCGGTCACAGACTATTGCATCTCTCTGATACCCCTGAGAATTGTGGCATATACCTGTATCTCTGCCTTACCTTGCCGGACCAGGTACTACACATTCCCCTGTGTACCAGAATCTTGTTGGTATTAAAACAGAGGTATTATATAAGGAAATGTTTCCTTGATCTGACTTTCGTGCTTTCACAAGACTTTTACTTTTGATCGACTTTGGCTTTATGAATCTGATTTAGAGTATGCGTTTCTACATATGTTCTGTTTCAGTTGAAGGAACATGTAAATTTGATAACAGGATATAAAAAGTGAGGCAAGTTTAGTGACCGTTTCTAAAAATTATAGGATATATGCAATTTACTTAAGGAAAGGTTCACCCGGGGTCATTTCTGCTTTTAGCTCTGAGCTCCTGGACAAATTTGGTAGACTTCCCAGAACTCCACTTTTCCTTCCCCCAAAACTCCAAGAGTTTTGACTTGATGATGACGATAACTATGATAGCATTGATAACTTTCGTCAGATATTTACTACGTGGACACGTTACATACACAATTTCATTTAATCTCCAAAATACCCTTACAGAGAAGATGCTATCACCACCCCCATTTTACATGTGAGGCTGCTGCATTTCAGAGGCACGGTGTGTGGCCAAGTGATGGATTTGTCCACACTGAGAGAGCAACCAGAGTCATAGTTTGAATCCAGACAACTTCATTTGCTTAATCATTCATCTATGCTGTCTGATTAATCTCTAAGGTCTCTTTCTTTTCAAACTTCCTATGCCCTTTCCTAAGATTTCTCCCTTTTGCCAGGCAAGGTCCCGTGTCTAAGACCATGGCTTGCTTAAGTTGGATATAATGACATACATAAATTTGAGCTAGAGAAAAGGGAGAAGAGGGAAAAAGTAGGAAAATTCTGAGCTTGAACTCCCTAATGGTCTTAGAAACTCTATAATCCATTCTACTAATCCAGTTTTAATTATATCAATAAGTAGATAGGGCCTGGACTATTTTTCAAGACAGAGCATAATGTGGATAATTTTTCATACCTCTTCTTTCTTTAAAAAAAATCCTACAAGAACTTTAGGAACTTATTAGTATGAACAAATCAAACAATTCATTTTTTAAAAATAGAGCAGTATCCTTATAATAAGATTTAAAGGGATGGTCTGTAAAGGCTGGGGATCCCTCAGACATGTCCTGGGAATTCTCCTGATGGCTCACAGTCAGCCCAAGGCCCTGGCATCAGCCAAAGGCAAAGATTCAAATCTCACATGAAGAAAAGCAGGAGCCTGGGGCCCAGCTGCTTATCAGAATGAGTCACAGAACCCCTCACCCATGATATCAGCAAGCGATAATCCATAAGTCAGAAACAATTTTAATTTTTAAAAAGTAAAGAATGAAAGACCTACTTGTAACAGACAAGCCACCTCATCAGGAAATTATGGCAGAAACTGCCATCAGTGAGGACTCCTCTTACCCCCACCCTGCGGGGTAAGAGGGGGGTCTGTTGACAGTGGTGGGCTGCTGTTGGGTCCTGATAGCACACACCAAGATGAACTTCTGACCACTGTCCACCGCTTAAAGGGGTTCACCAGCAACTAAAATTAGATTGGCTTCTATTCTAAGGCCAGGGCTCCTTCATGGCTGACTTTCTTTTGTAAGAGTCTGTGATGGTGGCTTGTTTGATTTTTTAAAAAATCAATGAAGAGTTACATGAGAAGGAAAGAAACAGAAGACCACGTATTCCCAGGTTAAGATAAAAGTGCAAATAAAGGGCACTGCACATACACTGTCTCATTCTCTCTTTCTCTTTTTCTCAAAGCAAAAAGAATGAGAGGCTTTTGAGGTAAAGCAGAAACAGTTTTTGTTGGAGTGGTAGCATTTTCTTCATCTTCAGAGCATAATCTGATAGGCCTAATCCAGTAAAAATGGCAGCTACTCACAACGGGATGACTGACACAGGATAGAATAGATGGAAAGGCATGTGATCACAAAAGGCAGCTTTAGTCCTTGGGGGACTGAGGTCACATGCAGCATGGACTTGCTTTTCCCTTCTCTCCTTTCCTGGCCATAACAGAGGGGTTACAGGACAAGAAATATGCACAAGCAGATTAATCCTCTTCCTATCCTTCCCAGGAAGGGAAACCATGCTGACCTTGGCCTCTGACCAAGTGAGACCCCTTGACTGCACAATTAGGTTAGCTGAATTGGAAGGATTATCACAGACACAATGACATTTCCCTCCAAGACTGAGACCTGAAATCCAAAGCCTTCCTAGAAGTCACCCACTCCCCTGTCCTCCATCAGAAATCAAAGCACTTCCATGAGTCTCCTCAAGCCCCTATTGTGTGTGTTATTTATGATCTTGGTGCCTTTTCTTTTCAGGGTACTGGTCCATAATAGTGCCGTCTATTTTATTTATGACACAAGGAATAACTTAAACCACATTAGGAACCACCATATTATAGGGACTTTAGAGAGCTACATTTTTCTAGTTATGGTTAAACTACTGCAGTGATAAATCCAATCATAAGGGTGCAAGAGGGAATCCACGGGACAGGTGTTCCCCATTAGTCACAATAAGGGAATGCAGGAGCAAACGCTGGCTCACAGGTGCTTCAGTATCTCTTTCCAAGTATATGTGTGGGAATCCAAAACAGTGAGGGGTAGGGGCAGGTGGGAAAGCCAGTAATGAGAAAAGATGGGTAAGGCTTTGATGGAAAGGGTAGGAGGGAAAGCGATAGAGACAAGTTGGTATTCCACAGTACAGGGACAGGAAAAAAAGTGGTACAGAAGTACATCTATTTCATACCCTTATCTCACATAGGTTCTGTGGAATTCCCCCTCATGTGTATGGACAAGCTTCCACTGTGGGTTGGAAATCCACAGTGAACTACGCAGAAAAGTGGCATACCTAGAATGCCAGCTCTGGAAGTCAACTCTGTGGCAATTTCCTCTTTTTCTACAATTTAGTTTATTCATCCATGAAAATCAGAACTAGTTCCCCTTTTCTCTTTCCACAAAAACAGTAGAGAATTTTTTAACTCAGGAAATATTTATTTAGCACCCATCAAGGCTGGGCATGGTGTTGGGCATTGAGATAAAATATAAATAAGATGCCCACAATGAACTCACAATTTACTGGTGGAGCCAGACCCCAAAAGAGATCATAATAATAGAAAGTAAAGGCTTTCATGATGGAAATATGTTAAGGGTACTGTTATTGGAGCGCCGAGTTGGGGGGTCCTGCAGGACACACACATGTGAAATCACAGAACCTTGACTCTGGCTTCCCCACGTCTTCAGCAGCTTCTGTGTGTTTCCCCGTGTCCAAGAAGCACAGGAAAACTTGAGGCTACTCAGTATTTGTGACTCAAAGAGAATTAAGATTTTCTTTAAGTAACTTCAGAGCACAGAAATTATTTCAATAAAAATTATTAAAACTCCTTAAGAATAAGTGTCAACTACCTCAGGTACAAACTACATATGTTTAGAGAACATGCACCCTCAGAGTCAGCAGCCATTCAGAAGATGTGGCCTTCTGTTCAGAGTGTGACGTCCTCCCCCTAAAGCTTAACAATTCTTTTGAACTGTCCAAAACAGGGAGCTCATTGCTTCCCAAAGGGGCTCATTCCACTTTTTCACAGCCCTAGTTGTTAGAATGTTTATCACACTGAGATTTCTAACCGTGAAACGTTACTAGAAACATATTTATTTATTCAACAAATATTTATTAAAAACAACTACTGCATGCCATGTGTTGTGCTAGGTGATAAGAATTCAGTGGGAATATTAACTATATAAAGCAACCTCATCATAGAGTTCTCAGAGGTACACCTTGCCAACCAAGCACCAACCCTGTTGTCTTTGAAAATAATAAGGCTGTATCTTTTAGAAAATATGCATCCCAGGCTTTTGTCATTAGTCATTCTTCACTCAGTTAATAACAGGGCACCTCATGTTTATAGCAATGAGCAAGCCTAACATGCACACTGCCCTTGTGGGGCATATAGTCTAGTCGGTAGGGAATGGCCCAACCCAAAATGTAAGTATTTTAATTGCAATTTTGTTAAGTGATCTCCTACTGATCCGAACATGTAGGCATATTCAGTAGAAATGTGCTCCGCACAGCTGCTTCCTTCTCATCGGACTCCTCTAAGGAATCCCCCGCTCATTATTTTTCTTTGCACCTCCACAGCACTGCTTATAATTTGGCATTATTTATGCATTTGTTTATGTACATGTCTGCATCTTCAGTTTTGTGAGGGCACAGACCATATCTAGTTTGTACACTCTTGAATCTTTATCCCCTCGTTTTACACAATGTTCTGTGAGGCACTTCCTGTTATCCCCATTTTACAAAAGACAAAATTGGGACTCAGCCTCTGACGTGGGTGGTGGAGCGACACTGCAAGTCAGTCCAGGTCCACCTGATAACCATGGATGCGCTCTCAACCACTGTGTTGTCCCCTGACACCATTGGTGATTTGCCTTCTCTGAAGTGGCACATTTCTTACCATATGGGTTAGGCCAACTTATACAAGATACCAAAACTAACTGTGGCTTAAACAAGACAGCTGTCTATCTCTCTTTCATGTGAAGGTCCAGGGTAGGTAGAGTAGCTTTGCATTTTCACTGGCACTTAGGCTCCTTCCCTCTTTATGCTTTGCCATCCTTAATACATGGCTTCCCCCACATGACCCAGAATGGCTGATCCCACTTCCAACCTCACATTTACATTCAGCCCATAGAAACAGAAAAAAGGAAAAAGGAGGGCATGTCTTTTTCTTCTAAGGACATGACCTGGAAGTTGCCCACATCACTTCTACTCACATCTCATTGGCTGAATCTTAGTCACACGATCATGCTTGGCTGCAAGGAAAAGCACCCTGGGAAGTCATGTACCCACCTAAAAAAATTTTTTTGAAAGTGCTACCTCCAAAAACTTGGCTTTAGGAATTACAGGTTCCCATTAATAAGGCAGTGGGAGAAGTTACAGTGAAGTAGAAGGGAAAGAAGAAAGTAGTTAAAAAAGAGGAGACAGAAATATCAACTAGTATAGATATAAGTAAGCTAAACTCCTCTTCCAGAACTCTCTACTCACTTTGGTCTTCCAAACTCTCCTGATGGCTTACTTCTGGAATGGCATCTCTGACGCTCATGCGCCCTTCAATGGAGAATATTATGGTTTTCTATACTATGGGACCGATTCTCTAGGTTGTGCCCTTCAAGCTTTGTGACTGAAGGAAGAGCACCAAAGGGAGGTGGAGTTTACCTTCTGGATGCAGAATCATCTTGAGAACTTTGTTTACCAAGAGCATAATTAATGTTTGGGTTTGTCTCAATCTCAAAGAAAAAAAGTAAAAAGTGGACTTCCCTCCCCTAAATATTTCCTCTCAAATATATTAAAAGAGACATGCCCCTGAATCTCTTTACCTTGTTTCAAGTTCTCATACAATGTCTTTAAAAATGAAAATTTTTACAAAAACAAACCAGAAGTCTTTGATGTTCAGGACACGATGTTTTAAAATATAATTTCTTAATTACATTAAAAAATTACCCCTCTTTGAAATAGATTTATCATGTGCTGAAGGCCTAAGAGAAAGCTGATATCATACCTTATCAAATCTTTAAAAGTCCAAGGCATTCACAAAATAAAAACAATTTAAAAAAATACACAGTGTAATGAATGGGTTTGAATGAGGTATGTAATTATAAATACGCTCTAATTAATTCCTTCCCATTTCTTGGTTATTATCCACATGAACCCATTTAAATAAACTCACAAATGACTTCACTAAGCCAGAAAGAAATACAGCCCCTCATGAAAGACACATCTTACTGGTCTTGATCACATTGTCTGCTTAAAATGATAGAGTGGTGTTGAAGATGAGACTTGGGGGGACTCAGGCATTTGGGACAATTGATGAGATATGAAGGACATATCCTTAGGTGACATCTGATGAACCACACTCTCATAAAATACCCTCCCTTTGAGTGGACCTGGAATCTATTATTATTTGCTTCCAATATAATATAACAATAGTGAATGGATTTCGCAGATGCATTGAATTAAAATCACTCAGCAGTTGACTAAGTTAATCAAAAGGGAAGTTATCCTGGGTGGGCCTGACCTAATCAGAGGCATTCTTTTAAAAAGCATCTAGAGGTAAAAGTCTATAGCAGTCTCTCTCTCCTCTCCTCTTCTCCCCTCCCCTCCCCTCCTCACTCCTCTCTTTCTCTCTCTCTCTCTCTCTCTCTCTCTCTATTTAAAGAAGTAAGGTGCCACGAATTCTACAGCTACCAAAAAAAAAAAAAGAATTCTGTGAACAACCTGGGAGAGCTTGTAAGCAGATTTATCCCTAGTTGAACCTCCAGATGAGAACACAGCCCAGCCAACACTTCAAATTCAGCCTTGTGAAGCCCTGAGCAGGCAACCCAGCTAAGCAAAGCCCAACTCCCAACACCATGCAATAATAAATTGATATTGTTTTAAGCCACTACATTTGTGATCACTTGTTATATAGCAACAGAAAACTAATACACAATGTGTATGTTCAACAATTGCCAGTGTGCTGAAGGGACAGAGAGGTGCAGACCTCTTTGGAGGTAAAATTTGAAGCCCGGTTCACTTCCCATGCCAAAGCTTTTGCTCTTTGACATTGTTTGCTGCCATCCTGCCTTCAGCCTCAAATCAGATTTCTGCCTATGATTTAATCTCTGGCTCCCTAAGAGAAATCTCTTTTATATAAAATTAATATATAAATAAATTTGCTCTTGGAGCAATACAGTGTGGAACAGAACCTTCCAGGCTAACGTTCATCACAAAGAAAGATTGCAGAGGGGAGGGGAAAGGCAGAGCTTTATCCTCCATGGGAAGCAGAGAATTTATAGTGATCTTATTGCAGATGTAAAATTAGGTCAGGGGCTCTATAAACTAATTAAAGCTAATGCTTCACACTTCCAAGGAAAACAGCTGATACAAAAGGGAATGATCTCTGGCTCAGGATAGGAAGGAAGGAGAGTCCTCTACATTCACAGATAGTTCTGCCATGTAGGATACTTGGCCAAAAGGAACATGTAGGAAAGGGGCATCTATACAACAGCTGGAAAAATAAGCAGTAGACAGCCTACATACACACAAACCTAAAATCGGGTTAAAATGACCACACCAGTGGCTTGAATGTCCTCAAGTTCAGGAACTCTAAAGCACCCTGTTTTTCCCCAAATTAATCCCTATCTATGGCACCTGTGTCCTGATACATTATTTTATAGACAGCTGGGTTTGAAGTATTCTGTGCTGTGCCTACCAGATGTCAATGCCCTGCCAGTTTAGGGTAACTTCAATGCTTGGATCAGGAAGCACTAACACAGTTCTATCCTCAAGGCCCTTCTTCAAACCCCATTTTTCTCCAGGGTGTTACCCCCAACCTCCTTTATTTTATTTTCTTTCCCTTTCACTAACATTTCTTCCTCTTGATTCCATCTCAAAGTTACAGAAAAGCCATCTTTCTTTCCCTTATATCCTAACCTTTTCCTTCCGCTCCAAGGGAAACTTTTTTAAAACCTGGTTCACATTCCTTAATTTATCTGCTGGATTCCCCAAGCAACCCAAGTCACTACAGAAGGGTTAAAAAAAATCAAAGATTCTCTATAGCCAGAGTAGTAGTAGCTTTTGCAATGTAAATGTGTCTGTTTGGGAAATATTTTATTGAGTTCCTAAAACCTCTTTACCAGTTTTTGTTTGTTTGTTTGTTTTTGTTAAGAAATGTGTATGTATAGGGAAATAACAGATTGGTAAAGAATACAGCAATTCTGATCCTAAATACTGATATAACTACCACGAGACAACCTGATTTACATACTTGATTACACAGTGTAGAATGAAGAGTTGTGGGACTTGGGATGAGGGGCACTTGATGATGGCTAGGGGACCAAATGCCTTATTAGACTTTAAACCAAACATCAGGCAAGTACACCTGATATTGTCCTAAACCTAGGACTTGATATTTTCACTTCAGTCATGACCAGAGTAATTCAGTTCGTTTTTGGTTTGAGGCCAGTTACCAGTGCAAACTAACTTGGGAAAACACTACCCAAATTATTTGGTCCACACAGAGCAGAAAATAACAGGTTTAGTTTCAGTTCCATAGAAAATAATGACTTTAATTTTGGTACAATTGTCTGTGAAAGTTCAATGCCAATTAAAGTTACTTGAATGTTCGGAATGGTTCATGTATCTCCCCTACGCCTTACCCAAACACTGGCTGTGGCCAGAAGGGTCACAGAAAATGGGCTGGTGTGGTTTTACCTTATGGATGCTTAGAATAAAGCCTTAGGGTTACTCTCAGTCCATTTATATGTGGTTTAAGTTTCTAGAAATGGGATAGAATAGTAAAATTAAAGCTCCTGACTTATCTAGTCCCTACAGCAGAATTTCTTCACACAGGTGCATCACATAACACTGAATAAAAGTATCTCCAATTCTTCACTGCCTAAGAAAATCCTTTATGGAAAAAGCATGCACTTTCAATGTCACTTTAGTACCCTAAAGTGACAGCATGAATAAAATCCAGTTTTGTAAAATTAGCTAAAATAAAACCAGGCAGCAGCACAGCAGCAACTTTTCCTCCAATGAAACCATAGCTCTCCTCAGAAAACTGTTTAGGTCATTGTATTGGGTCGGCCAAAAAGTCCCTTTAGTTTTTTCTGTAAAATAAGAGACACGTTTTTCATTTTCACTTTATTGATTTGGACATTTTGAGTATGTCGCCTATCTCCCATGTGGTATAATGTTGATTGATCTCAATGAATGTCTCTATTTGATCATTAACAACTTCAACTGGTCTACCCGATCACGGATCATTGTCCAGTGAGAGATCTCTAGCATGAAACGTTGCAAACCACTTTTGACATGTTTGATCAGTCACAGCAACTTCTCCATACACTGTACAAGTAATTTTTTGTGTGTGTTTGAATTGCATTTTTACCTTTCTTGAAATAATAAAACACAATATGCCAAAAATGTTGCTTATTTTTTTCCATCTTCAATATTAAAATGGCTACACATAAATTCACCAATTTTGATAAGTTTTTTAATGCATAAAACAATCTAACTAAATTGTTTCAAATTAACTTAAAGACAACGAAGTGCTATTAAAGCCATCTTACAGAAAAAAAACAAATGCACTTTTTAGCCAACCCAATATACTGCTTTAAGATATTCTAACTTAAAATTTCTTATTTTTTTAGCTAATGCACCAGGGTGACTGCCTTTAGAACACACTGGATCTCTTGGGCCACTAAACCCTCCTCTCTCCATGAAGAAGCAGTACCATCCTCCTCCTGATATCTGTACCATATTTCTGCCTTATCAATATCACTCAGGCTTCTTGGGACCACCAATGGATCTCAACCTAGCAAGTCCTGATAGGAATAAAGTAAGAACTAAGCAACTGATATGATTCAAGAAGAACTTGATCATGAAACAAGCTGACGCTTTGGAAAGATGTATTTGGTAGGAAGAGAGGGAAATTTGAGCGAGCTCAGGATGCATAAAAAGGTAAATAGAAACAGAATGGTCAGGCAGGATGTCTAAAGCATATATCACTCAAGAGAGAAATGCAGGTCAGAGAGACATGCGTTACCTCCTTGTTGTGCCTAGGTTAGCTGGCAGCAAAAAACTCATGGGAAATGGTCTGATCCTAGAAAAGTGACTTAATTCCAACCCATTCAATAATTATTTCAGACAGAGGAGGCACATGATGTTAAGCATATTATGCTACTTGTCAGGAACTAATAATAACTTTAATGCTTTGTTAGCAATAACTTCATGCTCGGCAGGAGGATCTTCTCTTTAAAAGGTAAAGTTATTTGGACTTTGAGAAAAGCGTTTAAGATGGACAGAAGGTACTGGAAGCAGTATGTTCTGGAATACATAGCACTAGGCTGAGAATCATAAAATTTGAAAGTTATCCCTACTCTTTTATTTGATTCTCAGTTTATTGAAAGACTAAGAAAGAGGAAGAACATGAGAAGTATTCTTATTCTGGCTTTCCCAAAATGGAAAAAGAGAGACATAATAGATGGTGATGTAGTTTTATTTCTTTAGAATATTTTCCAGAGGAATTAAGAAAAATATACCATGTATTTCCAAGACTATCACCAGATTCCCCATGGATCTCCCACCATAATTTTTCTTTTCTCTTATTTCTTTCAGATTCACTTGAATACACTGGGTCAGAGTCCCAGTTCTGATATTTATGAGTTATATGATCTTGGACAAGTGACTTAACCTCTGGGAGCCTGACTCTCATATAATCAACTAATAAAAGTACCCACATGTACCAATCAGAGCCCCAGCAGGAAGCAGATAGTATACTCAAAATGAGTAATTGAGGAGAGTTTAATAATGAGACTAACTATAAAGGTGAGAGCAGGGTTAGGGAAATAAAGAGCACACCTTAGGATGAGCAACAGCAGGGGTCTACTATTGTCCCTAGACATGAAGGGGCACAGAGAGGGAGTAATTCCTACAATATGGAAAAAAAAGTTGTAGGAGGAATATGACAGAAAGGATCTGGGGTCTTTAGCAAAAGGGAAGCAACCAATACTTGGCCACTTACTGCAAAATAAATACCCATCCCACCCTCCTCCCACTTTCCAATATCTTGATTTGTAGTTGCCGAACCCAACTGGAGACCAAAAAGCAAGGGACTCCATTGATATGGTCCGTACTGGTTGACCTCTTAGGGCACAAAACAGAAGAAGAAAGGGAGGAGAGAAGATATGAAAGGGCAAATGAAAAATAACCAGTGGAACACCTCATAAATGTACTAACCCAACCCCTCCAATTGTTCTCCAGTGTACCATCCTTCAAATCAAGCTATATGTGAAATCCTATCTTCCATTTCAAGCTTTCAATAGGAAAAGAGATATTAAGTGTCACCTTAATACTTCTTGAGATCCACATTCAAACCAATTTCTCATAACACAGTTTGCACACAACCTGTGTTTGTCTATATTAATACACACCCATTGTTTGTCATTATTCCTCCGTACACTTATGCAAATGTTATATTATAGAATCACCGAATTTTAGAAATAGAATGGAAATAACAGACTAAATTAGGATGCCAGCTACTCTTCCATTCCACAAATATTTATTGAGCTTGGGTTTTATCATCCACGCCAACCCTTAATGACTGCTAGCGGCCACCTAGAGCACTGTGTTCAAAGAAATCAAAAGTCAGACTCCCACACACTAGGAAACATGTTTCTCACAGCTGTTGAAATAGGAGAGTGACTACATGCATACATGAAACTACTTTATCTTGTCAATATAAATACTTGAGTATTTATAAATAAATAGCTAGCTAAATTTGAACTCCAGACAACCAATGTATCATTTTTAGTACAAATATATCCCATGCCATATCTTGGGTCATAGTCTAAAAACTTACTCATTGTTTATCTGAAATTCAAATTAAAATGGTCACCATGTATTTTTATTTGCTAAATGTGGCAACCCTGGCCCTGAACCTGAATGAGATTCTTAGCAAACCTTGACACTTGGTAGATAAGGTATATGAGGCCCACAGGCAGCAAGAAACTTTACAAAGTTACATAGCTGATTAAAATAGAACCAGGACTATGAGCAAAGTTTTTAACTGCCCCATACTGTCACTCTTTGCTTTAGATCATGAACTTCATGAGGATTTAGGTAAATCTGTAAACCATATAGAAAACCCCTAAGCCACTTGGCCCCTACCAACCTCTTTTAGATGGATTCAAAATATAACCAGAAAAACGTCATAATGACATTTCATAATAGTGTTATGTTAGTTTGCAATGTACAGTATATTGCACAAATTCCTCAAGCGCTTACAGAATTAATAGCACCATGCTACCATTCTTATTCAAATTTTAATGGGCATAAGCATCTATATTTATACACAGGAATTCCAGATCGGGCAGCTATTTGGTTTTCTATAAAGACAGAAAATCAGTAATAATCCAAAAACCTATTACAGCTAAAAAGTGACTACAACGTAAAATGGGAATTTTAACATTTTCAACCACTGAAACTGCTTCTGAGACTGAAATATATTTAAAAGGACAAACATTTTTGTTGGAGGTTTTCTGATATATGAATAAACCAGTTATCTACAAATTCACCCAGGGTTGAAAAAATGGAAGAACACCAAGGTTATTACCTAAAACCCCTATTCCTCTGAATCACTCCTTCTTGACCCATTTATTTGGCTCCTGTGGCCAATAGAAGTCTCTCCAATGCGAGTCACAGCTCCAAGGGCAAAAGATAGCTTACATGCATGCATGAATAAAAAAGTACTTACATCACACTGTCCATGAGAATGATATTATGATTTCTCAGCAGCTGTGGTAGACAGAATAATGATTCCTAGAATCATGCCCACACACGAATCCCTCGAAACTCTGAATTTGTTACGTCACCTAGCAAAGGAGAATTAAGATTGTAGAAGGAATTAAGATGGCTAATCAGATGACCTTATGATAGATAGATTCTTCTGGAGTATTGGGGTAGACTAAATGTAGTCACAAGGGTCCTTAAAAGTGGAAGAGGGAAGCTGAAGAATCCATGCCAAAGTGATGTAATGTTAGAAAGACCACCAGACACTGCTGGCTTTGAAGGTGGACGGGGACCATAAGTGAAGAAATCCACTCTAGAAACTGGGAAAAGCAAGAGAATTATTCTCCCCTAGAGTTACCAGAAAGGTGATGTTAGCCAGGTGAAACCCAATTTTTGGTTTCTGATCTCCAGAACGATAAGATAATAAATTTGTGTTGTTTTAAGCCAGTATGTTTGTAGTAACTTGCTAGAGCAGCCATAGAAAAGTAATGCAACACCTTTCTAGAATTATAAACAATTATGTATTAATGGACTGATATTTACCAGTATCAAACAAAACATTTAGATAATAATGTCATTCTCAAACATAAGAGTTATAAAAAATAACTAAATATTGAGGTGAACAATCAAAATATACAAGACAACACTGTCATCTGGAACGAATCCAACTGGAAAAGGAGATGGGAACACATGGTTAAGAAATGTACAGACTATTGCCCTGGCTGGTGTAGCTCAGTGGACTGAGCGCAGGCTGTGAACCAAAGGGTTGCCGGTTCGATTCCCAGTCAGGGCACATGCCTGGGTTGCGGGCCAGGTCCCCAGTGGGGGCCACGTGAGAGGCAACCACACATTGCTGTTTCTCTCCCTCTCTTTCTCCCTCCCTTCCCTTCTGTCTAAAAATAAATAAATAAAATCTTAAAATATATATATACACATACATATTAAAAAAATGTACAGACTATTGATCAGCCCAAATCCTATATTGACAATGATGGGGTAAAAGAACGAAATGATACAAAATGGAATAAGGCCTTGCTGAAGAGACCCCTGCTAATCAAAGCTGAAACGGAAGCCATTGAAGATAAGGCTGCATGAGAACTGGGATATAACCAATAATAAATGAAGGGCCCCCTTCTGATGATGAATCAAAGGTGGAGATAGACCCTAGAAAGATGAAGAGCCTGCATAAAGGAAGAGCCAGCAGTGTCTGTAAATAGGCACTGGGGGGACTTGGCAAACGCTTCATGTGCTGCAAAGGCATCTGATTGCAGCAGTGATGGCATTTAGTTTATATTGACACTGCGCAAGAATTCAACTTCCCAAAGATACACGGCTCTGAAAAGGCGAGTCACCTAAATAACAGAGCCTTGATTGCTAGAGGAAACCTCAGTACACTCTATACAAGCAGATACATCATAATATAGTGGCAGCAACAATGAGAATAATGGGACCAAAATTATTCCCACAGCATACCCATGAAAAAATGAATAGGGTGGTGTTGTAAATCCCCCAGGGAAAGCCAACACAACAAGAAAGCCTCAAAGTTAGCAAACATCAGGTTTGTTCAATACAAAAATGCCCACAGCAACAACTGATGAAAATTACAAACAAGTTATTTAGATAAGTAATCCACTTGTACTAATCAACCAGGTGAAAAGAAACTAGCTGAGTGAACCGACAGGTATATTTTATATATATACACAAACATTAAGTAGATATTTAGCACCATCACAAAACTCAAATTAGGAAAATCAAAATTGCTTTAGAAAAGCCAACAAACATAAATATTTGCTGAATAACAGAAACTAACACTTCCTCCAATATGAAGAGGCATGGTACTGAGGTATCATAACTTTGAGGAAAAATCCTTCCCAGGAACATAAGCTCACAGAGTCAGAATTGCAGACATTTACTGGCTGCAATAACAAATAGAGAGTTACTCTAGAGATACTATGCTTACGTCTTCACACAGACCAGTGGAAAGTTATTCTGGAGACCATTATAATTAACTTCAAAGGAGGAAAGTTTGAAACTCAGCCCTGTAACCTACTAGCTGCATGATTCTTGGCTAGATATTTGAGTCTATGTTCTCTCTTTTGTAAAATGGAGATAGTATGATAATAATGTATATGAAAGCTCTTTGTAAATGAGGCATGATATAAATCATACTATTATTTCACCATGAGATGCAATTATGCTACTAAGAACTTTAAGCCACATAATTAAAATAAGTTTGGGTATCAAGTGGAATAATATATACATATAAATGATTGAAAATGACTGCAACAAGAACACTTGGCTTGCGTCGTAATAGCAAGCCAAAAAAATCTTGGCCAAATAAATCAGTTATTTCACAGTTTTACAAAACTATTAATGCAACAGAACTCATTAGACATACTTCACCATTTAAAATAACCCTGAAATGAGAGCAAAATAATTTAATATACTACTCATCTTATAAAAAATGAAGACTGTCAAAGCAAATTAACTTACCATTTTAGAAACTTATATGACCATGATATACAAGTTTGAAATTTTTTTGAAGCAAAGAATCTATCAGATTGGAAACTTGTTCAGAAGGCTATGCTTTCAAATGCTTGGGATATATTTAGAGCATTTAATAGTATATAATTTATTAATATATGAATAATATTACCCTATAGCTATCACTTTATGGCACCTACACTTAGATGATTTTTTTTAAACCATCACTACTAACAACAGCAATCTTTATTACAACGGTGTCTCCCACTCCTCTCCAGTGTTGAGCTCTTACAGATTCTTCAAATTCCTGGGAAGTATGGTTGAAATGTCCAAATAAACACATAGTAAAAATCTGGTAGGACACACAGGAGGAAGATTGCATTGCAGACCCTAGGGGTCATTTTGTTTGTGAAGAAGCTATTTAAGTGGCAGCCTCAAGTGAGGAGGCTCTTTATAGACGCAACAGTTGAGATTTCAGTACTTCAGTCTGACAACTAAGACACAGGGGATAAGAGGTGGAATTTGGTGAAATTAAACAATGAGCTCATCTGGAACAAGTTTCCATACCTATTTGACGTTCCCTCACTATCAATAGGGAACAATAGTAGACAGGGTCAGAGTTGAAAATGCCCTTTTGTTACCACAGAGACGAAAATTTCCTTGTGTCTATGCAGTATTACATGGATGAACATTAGAAATTGTTGGCTGAGTAGTAAAAAAGCAAAGCCGTCCATTGGAAGAAGTTCCGCCGTCTGGTGTAGCTCTCCAGCTGGCTTATTCTGCGACCCTTGTAGGTCAACCAACATCACCATCACTAACAGCAAATGTATATATTCATTAATTCAATAAATGTTTATCAAGCAACTACTATATGCCAGGCATTGTTCTAAATGCTGGAGATACAACAGGGAACAAAAGAGACAAAACAAACAAACAAAACAAAAACCTTGCCCTCATGGAGCCTGCTTTCTGGTGGAGGTAAGATGTGACTAGAATGCTGAGCTATGCCTTACCAAACTGTAATTCTTTTAACTAATGTGGGAAGAAAAGAACTGTGTGCAAAGAAATAAGTGAGAAATGATTCCTGACCTTCCTGCTCTCTGTATACAAATAAAAATCACATTAAAAATGCTATCACTTAGCCCTGGCTGGTGTGGCTCAGTGGATTGAGCATGGGCTGGGAACCAAAGGGTCCCGATTCAATTCCCAGTCAGGGCACATGCCTGGGTTGCAGGCCAGGTCCCCAGTGAGGGACCACCGTACATTGCTGTTTCTCTCCTTCTCTTTCTCCCTCCCTTCCCCTCTCTCTAAAAATAAATAAATAAAATCTTAAAAAAAATTTTTTTTAATGCTATCACTTGTCAATTATACCTTAATTTTTTTGGCCTGCCACAATCCAGCACAGCTCTACCTTTCCAACCATATTTATTACTATTTCATTTCCTTATCCTGAAGGTCTAGCTATTGATAATTACTTTGTATAATCCCTTGAGAATTCCCATCCTCATGCTGTGAGGATTCTTTTCCCCACACTGGAAATCCTCTACCTCCTCTGCTCTTGCATCATACCAAATGCCAACCATCCTTCGAAGTACAGTATCAAATCACCTCCTTTCTGATACTCTACTTAATTCAACCACATCATTCCTCTGGTTCCCCTGTTATCCAGCAATATCACTATTCTACCTGCCATTATAATTACATAAGTATACCTTGCTGATCTCATTCTAAATCAGGTTATAAGACGTTACCTTTTTCATTCCTAATAAATGCATATTTATTTCACTTATAAATTATGTAGATACATACATATATAGTCTAATGTACTGATATTATTTACATAATAGAACACAAAACAGTAGACATTTTCCAAGGATGAGATAAAATAAATAGAAGCCCTAACATTCTTCTGATACCCTCAATAGACCGCACTCCTGAGGTAGGCACATTCTGCTTTGGAGATGACCATCCTTAAAGTTAGAAAATATGCATGATCCATATTTCGACTCTTCCCCCAATACAGCTGCTGACTGTAACACAATGCCATATATATTACCATAAGGGATGATTACTGGTTATTGGATGGATGCATGCATCATTTTCTCCCCTTGCAAAGCAGGACACTATAATGTAGAAGAGAAAAGACTGGGAATCAGGAGTCTGGTTCAAACCCTAACTAGCCGTATGACCTTGAGCAAGCTGCTTGATATTTCTGAGCTTTAATTTTTCTCGTTGTGTAAAATACAAGAAAATGATCTGGCCTCTAAAAGCTCCTTGGAACTCAAATGTTTAGGATGCTAAGAGATGGGGGTGATAACGCATGATGGGAAGACTGAAGAGAGAATCAATTCATGAAGTCCTCAAAAGAAAGGTGAGGAGCAAATTCAAGCCTTTTGATGATCATTACTAAGGTAGCTATAGCCCAGCTTTGTCTACATGAATTGGGCAGGGCCAGCATTTATCTCAAAAGATTACAGAGAGTGCTGTAGGATCTTTCTCCGAGGAAGGCACCCTGAGGACAGTGCCCTAACAGCTGGCATCATGACCCTCCTTGGCCCAGCTCCCATAGATAGCTGGTCAGATAAACCGAGAATCCGGATGAGCAGGGTGTGGGCAAATGAAGTCACACTGCACAAAACTTTAGACTCGGGGCCTATTTAAAGCAATTGTCAGGAGGGAATTTTCCTCATTTGCCTTGCTTTGGCATGTCTGGAGAAACACTGTGTGGAGCTTTTACCTTTCTCTGAGGCCTCATGCACGGGATGCAGCCAGAGGCAGATTTCCAGACTTATCAGACCAATTGTTTTACAGGACATCGTAAGTCCCTGGTCCGATGTGCCTTGTATTTCCATTACTATCTCATTCGATGAGCTTCTGAGTGCAGTGACAAGACTTGGCTTCCTTCCCTTGAGAGCTCTGCCCACTGTCCAGTTCTTATGTCCTAAAAGAATTTTTTTAAAATAATGGCTACAATAGTTTTTTTTCCCTTAGCTTTAGGCTAACCACTCCTGGTCCTGCCATCTGAGAAGATGGAGACTAATCCCTTTCTCTCATTTATATGGTTACTTTGAAGGTATTTATAGATTGCAGTCACTCCGCTCATAGAAGCCTTTCTTTTGGGATCATATAAATTACTTCTTCAGTCAGACCACTCAAGTTCACTCTCCCAACATTTGCATCATTTTTGTGCCCTTTCTTTATTTTCTCTACATATATTTTCTCATAAATTATGGAGATGTGAACCACAGCCAACTTTCCAGATGTGGTTCACATCTTTTCAGGTGCGGTCAACCAATGGAATTCCCCACCTTGACCCCCTTGCTATAGACCATTTATTTGATAATAGAACCAGCGTCTCCATGCAAACCCCTATTTAGTGGTCATCAGATGTTTACTTTAGGTGTTTCTCAGACCCACCAGCTCTGCAGTTAGTGAGTCATGTTCTCATTTGGATCTGGGCTGTTGGCATCCCTGTCTGAGTATAGAACTTTGTATTTATTACAACTGCATCTCACCCTTTGCCAGCAGTTTCTGATCGGTGTTGGTCACCTAGCCTTTTGACTCTAACCTTCCATGATGTGTGTATGTTTCTAAGCTATCCAGTCTGGCTTACCTTAAAAAAATTATTGCTAAATATCAGACACTGTTCTGAGACAGTTCTGAGGCAGTTCTGATTTGGGAGGATCTCAAAGCATCATGAACTACCTGCGTCTTTTTACACCCTGGCACTATCTGAAGAGCTCTCAGAGGATTTTTTTTCTAAAATCAGAAGCACTTGGTTTTGGTCTTAGTCATGGCATCTGGCCCCCAGATTGTGAGTCCCTTGACCTATGCTGGTCAATGCAGTAACCGTTAGCCACATGTGGCTACATAATTACATTAATCATATAAATTAAGTGAAACTTACTATAATCAAATAACATTTAAAACTCAGTTCCTGAGTTTCAACAGCTAAATTTTAAGTGTTCAGTCTAGAGTGGCTAGTGGCTACCATATTGGACGGCTCAAATATGAAACATTTCCATCATCCCAGAAAGTTCTAGATGACAGTGCTTCTCCAGATAGTTGGGTCCCACTGCTTCTCCTTCTTTATGTTGGGCAGACCTCATCACCAGGCAGTAATTTTTTTCTCTTCCTTGTGCTATATCTTCAGTGCTTATCAAACTCTTTCTGTGTCAATGAATATGAAGAAAAACTGGTCCCCACCTTTACTCATCCAAACACTCACTGAGCACTAACTACGAGCCAGGCCCTGCTCCTGGATCTGGGGATAAACAGCCTATGAGGCAAAGTCCCTGTCCCCACGTATCTTGCATTCTAGCGAACAAGACAAACAACACTCAAGTGTATGTATAATAATGTGTCAGTGAGAAGCTCTAAACTAGGGGAAAGGACAGAGTGCACAGAGAGAGGGCCATCAGGGAAAGTCTCTCTCTGAAGTATTTGAACAGAACCATGTCATGCATTCAAGGAAGAGTATGAGCTTGCCACATTTGAGAAAGGTAAAGAAGGCTAATGTGGCTAGGGAGAAGTAAAAGAGAGGGTACGTGATAGAAGGGGCAAAGGCAGGTATCATGGGGCCTAAAACTTAGACAATTTGTGGACCCACTTTAAGACAGAGAAAAACAAAATTGCTGATGGACCCTCCCAAATCTCAGAAAAGACCTGTGCAAATGAGGGGCGATGAAACATTACTCACTTTTCACTAAGCTACTTTCACTGAAAGAAGATGTCAAAGACATAGGTGGAGACCAGATCTTGTAGGGTCTGAGTCCGGAGAAGGGCTGGGGTCTAACTTACACTGCAAAAATTTTTTAATTTATACTTTCTCTGGCTTCTGAGTAGGAAACTGACAAAGGAAACAAGGGCAAGGGTAGAAGGAGAGAGATCAATCAAGTAGGAAACAAGAGATGACTGTCCTTACACCAGGGTCATGGGTGGTATAAACTGGAAGTGATAAGCAGTGGATAGGAAGGCATTTTGAAAGCAGAACATGCAGAATTGCTGGTGACTTCAATGTGGTGGGTGAGAGTATCCTATATTTGCAACTGGAGGAACTGAAGGAGTGATGGTGACATTTACCAGGATGGTTAAGCACTAAATTTGAGGGAGAAAATCAGGAGTTCAATTTGCCCATATTTAGTTTAAACTGCTTCTTAGACATCTGAGCAGAAGTGCTAAATAAGCACTTTGCCTATAGACTTTGAGAACTGAGAGGAAAGAAGGTCATGACATATAAATTTGAGCACTATCTGCAAAGATTGTATTTAAAGTTATGTCAGTGGTTGAAAAACACCTAGGGAGCTACTGTAGGCAGAGAAGAGGGGCTAGAGTTAAGTTCCAGAGGACCCCGACATTCCATGGTTGAAAAGATACCAAGCTTTAATTATTCTCACTTTGATTCTTTACACTTGACTTCATTGGCCAAAAACTCTCCAGATTTAATTTTGTAATGAGTAAGGGTGGACACTGTGTCTATCTTAGTCACTGGAGCATCCCCATGGCCTCCCATGGTGCTGACATGAACACATCAAGAATTTAGTGAACTTTGAGTCCATCCCTTTCATGGCCTCTATGGAGCCCTCGTGGTCCATGCTGGCTTTACAAGTCACACCCATGAGCCACCACCAGTCCTGAGCATGGTGACTTAGAGGTTTTCTGACAAAGACCCAGATGTTTTGTTCTTCCTAAATGTAAACACCTGGCTCACCCCATATCAAATCTTCTTTAAATCACTGTATGCATTGTTGACGCTGGTTCTAAGTTTAAAAAGATGCTGTTCTACCTGTGCACTCTAAAGAAGGTGCCATTTGTGAAAGGAAGAGACATGCCCTATTGAGTTCCACAGCTAGAGGTATCAGCTGTTTGAGGGGCACCAAGGAGAAGTCACTGAGACATAGACGGTAACTGAGAACAACCTTAGTTTATCGGGACTGTATAATGATACTTTATTTTTAGTGGGAATGGTTTTTTGATTGTGTAGCATTTTGAACTCTAAGTAAGCAGGATATGTGAATTTGCTCCAGGACATAGTTTTCTTGATTTCTCCCAATACCTGAACCCTATATTAATTGCTCCTGACCATATGCAATCCAGAAGTATGTTTTGTAGGCCCAGCCCCCAAAATCTATCTCACATCCATTCACTTCTCTCCATCTCCACCGCCAGTACCCTGGTCTGAGTTCAGATAGTGTCTCAACTGGGATTCTCCAGCAGCCTCTGTATGGCCCCTGCTTCTATGCTTGCCTCCCTCCCCATTTCTGTTCTTTGAGTATAGACACAGTCTGGGGACAAACAAGATTTAAAACATAAGATTTCCAAAGTTCCTTTTAAAGGCACTTCTATGGGAAAGGGCAGTTGAATATATCCTTCTCAAGTTTAGTACAGTCCCTTAAGTTAAGCACCTTCAACCCTGCTTTGCCTGCAAAGAGTTTTTTAAGGATGCTCTACTGAGGCATCTGCTTTTCCTTCTTCCTATTAAAAATGGCTCCTAGATGCTTTTATTCTTAGTAATGCCATTCTGTTGTAGCACCAATATAGTTACATAAACGCATCGTTTCATGCTCTATTCGCCTTCTGAATCTTTTAACCCGACCTCTCTCAGCTGAGAAAAGAAATACTATGGGTTTAAATCTATCTGCTATCAGCTGCAGCAGGGTAATTCTTACCCCAGGGCCCCAAACCCTCATTTCAGAGGACTAATCCGAACCTCTTTTGGAAGCAATGCTATTTCCTTCACTACCTGGTTTGTCTGTGTGCTGAGCCCCAGCTATATTTAGGCAGTGGAGGGGAAAAATAGGGATATTAACCTCTAACACTGATGAAAATAATAGCCACAATAAAATCGGGATGAAAAATACAGGGGTAGTAATTATTTTCCTCTACCTTACCCCAGAGGAAATAGTTTTCAGATAGAGCCCAAGGAATTTGTAAAAGGTCCCTCCACTTGGGGTTTTATAGGGCAGGTGGAGGGACTTTCTGGAGACAAGGGGAGTTGTCAGAGCCTCAGACAATGGGGCGTTAAGTGATGGGGCATCCAGCAGAATCCCATTCCTCTCCCTCAATTCTTCAGAGGTTGAAAATCTGAGGATGCAGGCTCTTGGAACCACTTCCCTCCTCTGTTCTATCTGGCAGCATCCTAGTGTGGAAAATATACTAGACTATATTTCAAATAACCTAAACCAACTGGCAAAAGGTACTAAATTCTTGCTTTTGTGTCTGGCTCTTAAATTCCTGCAGACCTAACTTAACAGACAAGAGAGGGTCATAAAACTGAACCTGTGAAACAAAAATAGACCTTTCGGGACTTCTCATACACACACAGCAGGGATGCCAAAATCGCTTTCATTTTTTCATGTTTCCAGTCGTGTTGCGCTTCCTTCACATGCTCATGTGTCTGTGCAGGAACGGGGGGCAGGTGTCTTTCTAGGCACGATGTGTCTGTCACTGAAGTGTGCGGGACTGCAAGGGCTTAAACTGTGAGGGTCCCATCTTTATGTAAAACAACTACACCTTGATACAACCTCTCCATTTCCGTAATTAATTTCAGGCACCTAAGACAGCATGACTTGGTTCTGTGTGCTACTCTAACTGCTGTGGTTTAAAAAGGCTTTATGCTTTGAGGTTTCCTCATTCAGAAATCAAATAATTTAAATCTAAAAAAAAAATACACAAGTGCCTTCTGGCTACCGATGACAGGGAGTAGCAATAATAAAAAATAATAATAGTAAAAATATGCAACCACGTTAATGCCAGGGACCTGGGGATGGGAGGCAATAGACAGAAATGAAATTAGAGGGGAAATCATGATATTGCTGAAGTGCTGGAGTGCTGCTCTCACACTAAGACCAGGGGGATTGGGATAAGGTAAAGTTAATTGCATTTCCAGATGACAAACCTCTCACCTCTGAACTGAATGGCTCTTTATAAAAGCTATCAGTAATAAACTGTAAATCTCAGCCATGATTGCAAATAAAGGTCATCCCTTTCATGCTGCCACTTTCCTGGGCCTTATTACATTCCCGCCTGAACCGTTTTCACTTCTTAAGGTGTGCCGGCTGTCCATATAAGCAATCAGCACGGCTTGCTTTCTTTATTTTCTAAAGCATGACATTATCAGATTTACATCCTTGTACCTTGTGCAACTGAAGTGGGCCAATCCCCTGCTGCTGTGAGGGAAGGCAGCACCCAGAGGTAGGATTACTCTTTATCTTCTCCTATGAATGTAAAGGAGGTCCTGCAACGCCCCCAGCCCCCCCCCACCCCCACCCCCCGTTTCACAACCTAGCATCCCAGGCTTTGTAAGAAGCAACGACATATCCCATATAACACTTTGGTCTTAATTGCTGTAGCCCTGCCCCACTTTCCTTTCTCCATGTACATGGCTAGGATCCCTGTTCCTCACTGCTGCCTGCATCAACAAGCCTCTTTTAGAAAGCTGAGTTTAATTTAATTTAATGCAACTTTTAGCAATATTCATTAACTTCTGCTCTGTCAATGACATTGTCCCCAGATCCTTTTTTTACCAGTATACCTCTCCAATTCTGCCAACAGTAGTGATGGTGAATATTTGGGGAACATTTGCTATACTCCAATCTACAGTGCTAACCACATAGCATTAATTTTCACCTAATTCTCACAACTGCCATGCCTAAGTGCAAGTTCATCTCCATTTTTCAGATAAGGAAGCTGAGGCTCAGGGAAGTTACTGTCTCAGGTTTCCCACCAGTGCAAGTGGCAGAGACAGGATTTTATTTTTCTTTAGGTAAAGGGACCCAAAAGCATCGTGGAAGAGACTAAGAAAGACTAAATAGCACAAAATAGCAGAAGCAATTGCTGGATGCAAAACTGACTTCAGGAGCTCACTCCCAGGAGAAAGAGCAAACACTGCACATGACCCATGCTGGGAAGAGAAATAGATGCACCCAGCATTCCTACAAAACTCCTCTTGGTCTAAGAGATAAGACACTAACCACTGCACTTACTATTGAAGGGAGTACAAAAAAAAAAAAGGGAAAAAAAAAAAAAGCATTGGCCTTCCACCCCAAATGAAAGTTCCAGTTCTGAGTCTATTCATACACCATTTATCCATGTGCCCATTTATTCATTCAATCACCATGTGACAGGCAAGATAATCACTGTGAGATTTGTTTCTCTGTTAATTACCTTCCCTTGTCCACAAACGTCTTTGTGTTAAATAAACAGGGAAAATACTTTGCAAAATATTAAGTATCCTTCAAATGCATATTTTAAATCACAACAGGCCCCTAAATGGTAGTAGTAATGTACATTCTCCTGTTTTAAGCTGGGTTGCAACTATTTTCAAAAATCAGATGGGAAATTTTAATGTGTGAGAAAAACCACTGATATATTTGGTTACTATGTACTCGGAGCTACAATCACGTCCCATGTGTGTGCCTCTGCACTATACTAAGTGCCAAACAATTTATAAAAACCTAAAACACCTTGTTCTTGCCTTCCAAGAGCTCAGGGTTTCATCTAATCAATGAAAATAACATGGTAAAATGGCAATGCGGAATTTAATCAATCATTTGGCATAACACTAAGAAACCACATCAACACAAAAATAATGACCAACAATTTTTACCTGAGCTCAAGCAAAGTCAAGATCACTTCTTACTGAGGAGCTCACGGCAAGGAGATTCTCTAGATCTTTGAATAAGGTATAAAATCTTGATTAATGAAAGAAGAACATTCTCATATCAATTAATTAAAATGCAATGTGGATGGTAAGGAAATCTCTGAAAGAAAGAATTATTCTCCTTTGCAGAATATTAATCATGAAGTTTCTAAGTGGAAAATTCACAGCTGAGTGGAAAATGAACAAAGCTACTAGCAGATTCTGAGGAGATATGCTAGAACGAGGTGTTTTCTCTGGTCACCACAGGAATCGTGTTCTCTGGAGTCAGCCCTGAGTGTCTGGGCTCTGGCCTAGGGTGGGGTCCAGCTGGAAACCCCAGGAGACGGCCACGCAGAGTAGGATGCAGTAACCTGTGTCTCATATTTTGAAGACAGAAACTGCCATATGACTGTAGAATTCATAAGTCTCACAACGTTTGCAAAAGTTTATCTTGGGAATTCTGGGGGTCACTTTTTTATTGACAGAGCTCAAATTCACACATTCAATGACCACCGGAGTAAAATCAGTGAGTCCAATAATTTCATATTGAAATGACACACAAAATAGTTACAATGACTGTCCAGAAGGTAATTTTTAAGCCACTGATGTGTATAATTCATTTGAAAAGAATGCCACAGTGAAGGTGGGGATGAAGGAGGAGGAGGGGAGGAGCAGCAGCAGCAGAAGGCGGTAGAGTTTCACTCTGGAACTTGAGAAGAAAATCCAAAGAATGAGGTTGGCTTTACTAGGTCCTAAAATCCTGCACAATGTTCATTTGTTCATTCTCTCATTTACTCTGTCATGTCTGCTGTGTGGAGGGTGAAACGTGTAGGTCCTACAAAGATACGTAAGACCCTAATCTATGAGGATCTTAAACCAAATGGTTCCACAAATGAAAATCTAAGGCATAGAAGCGCAAGTCAATAGTGACAGCAGGGCTGAGGCCACGCTCCTACTGCACAGCAGCAAACACCACCTCCTATGAGCCTGCAAGGCTCGTTTCCATTGAATTCTGATGTGGACTCATCTTTGTTCATTTCTCTCAACTGTGAATCACTTCATATTTTAAAAAGTGGTTATATATGTAGACTGCCCCTCATGAAAGTGAAACATAACTGCTAAGTGTTACTACTACTCAAAGGCTGCTTTTTTACATACCTATTTGCTATTTACAAGGAAGTCCCTGGGCATACATGAAAGGTAATATCAGTTCCTCAATAACAATAATGAAGAAGACTTGTGTGTAAAAGCAACAGCTTTCATTTCTTCCATATTAAAAGCCTTACAGTTATTATGATAAACAAAACAGAAAGGGATAATTTGCTTGGAAGATGAGGAGATTAATATAACTTGTGGCTTTGGAGGAGGTAGAGATGTTAAAACTAGTTATTTTAGTTAACACTTCCTGCCTCATTACCTGAGTAAGAGAGTGCCATATCTGAACAAATCCAGAATCACTAAGCTTCTTATTTTTTTCTTTTTTTTTTTAGTGTGATCCATGTTTCTCAAACTTTAGCATTCATTAGAATTTTGCTGAAGGGCTTCTGAAAGCCCTATCCCCAAATACTCCAAATGAACAGCTTTAGGTAGGGTCTGAGAATTTGCATTTTTAACAAGTTCCCAAGTAATGTTGAGGCTACTGGTCTTGCAATCATACTTTAAGAACCACTGTTACAGATGAGGGTTTGGCCGTCCATTGCCTGCCGCTCATTTTGTAAACAAAATTTTATTTGAACACAGCTGTACCCATTAACTATGTATTATCCCTGGCTGTCTCAAACTGCAATGGCAGAGCTGAGTGGTTGCTGCAGAGATCTTGAGGCCCACGAATTTTAAAATATTTATTATTTGGCCCTTTACAGAAAACATTTGCTGACTTTGGGTACTGATTACAAGCAGAGTCACAGAAACTCGGAGCTGGAAGGCACTGACTCTAACAGTTTTAATAAGTGAAGAAACCTGCCTCCAAAGTTGAGAAAAACTCAGACTGGGACTCCGGCAGGACTCCCACTGGCCAGGGCAGGGTCTTGGTCACTACAGAGAGAACCACTTTGGTCAGCAATCATGCTTCAGATCCCCAGCCAGCAGTTGGCTTAGTGGAAAGGCAACTCACCTGCTACTCCTGTCTCCAGGTGACAAATCTGAACTTTGACACTTATGGAGAGGCAATGCCTGAGCCTCTCTTTGGTGGGGTGGTGAACCCACATGTTGACATAGTAGGTAGTGACCTATGGGGCAGTGATTCTAACTTGTTTTGAATCACAGACCCATTTGAGAATCTACTAAGTCTTATGGACTTTCTAAGCCAAGAACAGAAGTAATTCTTGTAAAATTTTGCATTCCATATTAAGGGGCTCAATTATTCCCTGAAGCCTACTCATAAAATGGCAATTTAAGTATCCTAATTTATGATATGATTAGAGGGAAACATTTAAAAACTTGTGTCTTTTCTTCTCATGGCAGATATTCATCACTTGATGATGTGAATATCCTTGAGTGGAGGGTAGCAAAAGCGTCAGCTGTTCCCTGAATATCTGTGTTCCCCCATATTTCTCAGCTTCCTTGCAGTTAGACAGGGCTAAACGGCTAGGTCTAGGGATCAGACTCTGGGTAGTAATGACATGTCCTGCTGCTGGGGAGGAGCACAAAAACCTGGCATATGACCTTCTGGTTCCCTCCTTCTCAGCCAGAAAGGAGACTCCAGGTTTCAGGTGGTCTGCACAAGATGGTGAACCCAAAAGTGTGGGCCCCTGAATTATTGTAGAGGAGACCCCATTTGCCCCCAAACTGAGCTAAATATGCTAAATCTGCATTGTAAATTAGGAATAAACCTTTGTCATCTTAAGCCCTTGTAAATTGGGGGTTAATTTGTTACCACAACATACTCTAAGGGGTTAAAAATGTTAGAATACATGAATATATGGGGCTATCTTCTTTCCCAACTTTAGATGCTGGAGCAACATGAAAATGCTCATTGCCAGAGACAGAGGCAGTGAAATGGAAGGCATGATGTATAGCCCAGCTCCTTCTATCTGTCTAAGGTACTCACTCCTCCACCCACCAGGAGAACTGGCTATTGAGGCTCACAGCTGCATCCCTGGCTGAAGACTGCCACCCTGGCCATGACTGGCACACCATGATTATTAATCACCCGACCCCCTTCTCCCCACTTTCAGACAACTCTCCGTGGCCAATTCAGCCTCCCACAGGATCAACAGAGGCCCCAGTGGCAATCACAGATTCAACTCCTTCTTCTGTCCAATCCTGCTTCCTTCCTAAGACCCTTAGCAGTGCTGTTCCCAAGCACACACAAATCTCCACCTTAGACTCCGTTTCTGGATAGCTCAACCTAAGGCCAGCACTCAGGAAAGGAAAAATGGGGGCGGAGGGGGGTCACAGTCAAAATTCTTCGTTGTTCCATTCACCGGGAAGAAACCTGCTGGGAAAGAAGTTTGTTTCCCACAACATCTAGGACAGTTTTATATTTTATTCTAGGAGACTGGTGAATTATTCATTCAGATCCATAAACTTTCTGTCAATTGTTAGTCAACTGTATGTCAGTCAATCGTGTTTATTTCAAGTAATAATAATAGCTAACACTTGCTATGTGCCAGTTTTAGTTTTAAGGACTTTACACGAATTAACTTGTTTAATCTCTGCAACAACTCAATAAGGTAGTTGCTACCATTACCCCCATTTTCCAGCTGAGGAAACAATAAAGTCAGGTGATCTGCTCAAGGTCACACAGCTAGTAAAGAGTAAGGCTACACATAGGGCTGCCCTAGACACCACTTTCCACCTTATCCTTCACGCCACCTACTCAGCTGGCACCATCCCCACTAGGCTAGCGCTGTTCCTAAGAACAGTGACCCAAGGAAAGGGTGTCATGTGGGAAGACTGCCATGAGTAAGGCGTCACTAAAACTATAGTGAGGGGGGCAATCACAGTAAGAAGATGTGTGGCTGTCTTGGAGAGACGCTGGTAGAGGAAAGGAGACAGTCAAGCACGTGGGCGCTGGAATCAGAGAGAGCTATGTGACTTGAGCCAATTACCTAACCTCTCTGAGCTTCAATCCCCTCATCTGTGAAACGGTAATGAAAGAAACAACATCTCGGGATTATCAGGAGGATTACAGGACAAAATGCCTGTCAAACACTTAACAAGTGTCTGACACCCTGGAAAGCTATACCAGTATGTATAATCACATCTCTTTCATAATCACGACAAAAAAGAGAGATTCTAATATTCAGAATTCTTTTTAACAAAATAATACATGTACATGGCTTGAAAAAGGCACGTAATTCTGGAAGGCCTCTAGTGAAGGATAGTATCTCCCCGCTTCACACTCGTCCCACCCTGGATTACTGCTCCCCAGCAGAAGCCACTTCAACTCTTTTTAGTTATTTCTTCTGTTACTTGCCTCCACATTGCTAATTAATCTGCTTTTTTTGTGTGTTTCTTGATTTTCTTTGTTTTTAAAATATTATCTATTGATTTCACACTACAGAAAATGAGGAACCAGATCTCTCACAAACCTAAGCACGTGTGTATGCACATACACCATTCCTTTGATATAGTTATACAATTTTTTAAAACAACACTGCAGTGTAATTGTATTACTACTACATAAACATTATTCACACATAAGCCCTGTGGTTTATTATAATTATAGTTCTTTTCCCTCACAACTTTGTGTTTTTCTAAGAGTTAATAATGCCCTTGTTTGTTTTAGTTTTTATGTCTACTTGGTTTTCTATAAATCTGCCATTAATTTATCTCCATATCCTCCACCATATTTATGAATTTCTTATAAATATGTTTTAAGTACATCATGTTATCTATCCTACTCATTTTTTTTTTTCCTCAGACATCCTGGAGCCCTATGTCTTATTGCTCCAAACTAGACTGGGTTTCTACTTTAAGTCTCTACCCAGCTGTTATCCTGAGGTATCTTTCCCCATCATCCTGGGAATTCCATTTGCCTCCTTCTAGTGTTAAATAAATTACTTCCTGGACCTGCATGCCTTCTTTCTTAGATTATTCCATCCACATCAGCAAAACACATCCTTCAATAACTTTCTGAGAAAGGGAACAGGGGAGGTAAATCCTATGCTCATGCTTAAGCTACAATTTGACTGGTCATTAACTTCTACACTGTAATTGTAATTTTTGGTCAACATTTATTGTTTTCTAGTTTCCAGAGATTCTAGCGAGAAAGCTGACAGTAATTGGGACTGTTTTCCTCTCTGAAATTTTTTAATCCCTATTTATATGGAATTTCTGCCATATTTATTTGTTGCCTGGATACTTGAAGGCCATTTCGCATTTCAACTATCTTTTAAAATAGCATCCTACTCTTATTGCATTGTTGTGGCATCTCCCCTTGTCTCTTCGAGTATCTTAATTCTGTTTTTATATTTTCTCTGCTTTCTGCACTGTTTCATCTCCTCTGAGTTTCTTTTTCTCTTTGTTTCTGTCATCAAGATAAAGGTTTCCTTAATTGTCTGGGGAAATTTGTTCATTCATATTTTAAACTGAGACACTTTTTAAAAAGCTGTTGGACAAACAAGTGAGCAAAATAGGACCAGAGACATTGAAATAAAGAACAAACTGATAGGAACCAGAGGGGAGGGGGGAGGACGATAATGGGAGAAAGAAGGGAAAGGTCATAAAGGAACATGTATAAAGGACTCATGGACAAAGCCAAAGGGGAGAAGGATGGAGGGTGGGAGGATGAGAGGTAGGGGTGGGTGGGGCAGGGGAAAGTGGTGGTGGGAAAATAGAGACAACTGTATTGGAAGAACAATAAAAATGATTAAATTTTTTTAAAAAGCTGATGGAAGTTCTCTGTGGGGTTGGTGGTTTCTGTATTCAGGAGGGGACCTGCTTGTTCCTTTGGGATCCCAGTTGACAATATATGTAGATCATTCCTCTTGGAATGGCCAACTGCCTCAGAAAGGAATCCTCCAGTCTCCAGCCTGGAGATGATAATCCAGGTCAACAACGTTCTCCAACCAAGGGTCAGACCAGGACAAGGAGGTCTCGCCATTCAGTATGCAAACTTCATTTAATCTCCATTTGCATGGAATAATGTTCCTCACTAGGCTGTGCCTGATTGCCCAAGTCAGAACCTGTTCAGCCTCTTATGGAAGGGTCTTCGCTTAAGGAGACTCCAGGGAACTCCTTATATATCTCTTTTACGCAACTTCCAACCAGTTCTGTCCCCAGCCCTATCTATTTCCACACCTGCAGAGACAACCAGTGCCTCCAACAGCAGAATCTTCCATGTTCTAGTGCCTCCAACTGGTTCAATTCTTGACTTTGCCTTTGTGGGCATGTAGTTCCATTTTTCTGTCATCCACTAAATCATCACTCCAGTTGTTTTCCAGCTTCCAAAGTTTTGTTGACTTTTTTTATCTGCCATCACTTCCTCTTCTGTGTTCGTTGTCCTTATGATTTTATGTTTTCTTATACCTAAACTGTCATTTAGTAAGGCTTTGAGGGAGAGCAGAGATAAGCCTACATGTTCAAGCTGCCATATTTCTGAATTACGTCTTTGTAGGAGACACCTTATGGTGAACCACTTGTATTCCATCATGGGGGTATTTGTTCTCTGGAATGCTAAGAAATGATCGCAACTGATTTATCCAGTACAATGTCAGAAGGGAAAACACCCAAACAGCGTAAACCCTTCAATAAAGTACAAGACACACTGTGATTAAAATGCACTCAGGAATCTGTATGGTGGGCACCAGCACGGATCAACCTCAGCAAGCAGCCTCATGGGTCCCATTTCAGATGACTAAATAAAATTGATGGCAGCAATGAAAGTCCTGTTCAGCTACTCAGGATGTTCCATGGAGTGGCATGTTCTGTGTCTCCTAACATCTTCATGCTAGCTCTACCAATTGGGGTGAGACCTGGATTCGTTAGGTATTCAAGTAGCATTTGTTTAGTTCTGGAAATGAAGGGGAATAAGTTTCATGTAGCTTCATCTTAATGAAAGTTTATTATGTTGTAAATCTGATGTAATTTCAGGGGCTTGCTGCCTTCTATGATGGATGCATTATCTGCCCTAGGAATCGTAAGAAGTGACTTTATAATGTACTCACTACAAATTCTAACATTGGATTGACCTACTCTATAAATCTTCTGCCTAAATACCCTCACTGTATTCTTAAAGTGTGTGTGTGTGTGTGTGCGTACACACACACGTGTGTTCTGTATATTTTTTGTATCAGCCAGGGGCCCGGGGGAAACAACTTCCACATACTCACGTGGGGTAACTGAGAAAGGACTCCGGTTCTTCCCACTGTCAGAAAGTAGAATGTCCCTATGAAAACTCACAGCCGAAAGGGCCTAAAGCTAAGAGTACATCCCACTTTCCAAAAGTTCACTTTACCCTCCTGGCTTTTACAAAAGACCTACATTAAAACCTGTTTTTGCTAACCAAAAAAAATTCAGAGGATTTTCCCTTTTACAAAAAAAAAAAAAAAAAAGCATTACCATATTAACGTCCTTTGTAAAAGCCTATTTACAGAGGCATGAGTAGTGTTTAGAGGTGTGAGCTGGGTTTAGGGAAACCCAGAAGTGACAGTGAAGCAATAGCAGGAGAGCCATTCCCACCCCCAGGTCTGAAGGTTCAAGTGGGCAGAGTGGCCAGGACTGGGCAAGAACCCTCTATGGGAGAGGGCTGCATACCGGAGCTCAGGTCTTCAGCAGAGAAATACAACCAATTCTGAGACAGGAAGGCAGGAAACCAGAGGAACAAATACAATAGTCCCCTCTTATCTGCACTTTTGCTTTACTTGTTTTCAGTTACACGTGGTCAACCACAGTCCAAAAATAGTAAATGGAAAATTCCAGAAATAAACGACTTATAAGTTTTAAATTGCGTACCATTCTGAGCAGTGGATTGAAATCTCCCATTATCCACTCCATCCCACTTGGAGTGTAAATCTTTCCTTTGTCCAGAGTATCCACGTTGGACATGCTACTCTCCCATTAGTCACTTAGTAGCTGAATCAGTTATCAGACGGACTGTATCAGTATCCCAGTGCTTGTGTTCAAGTCACCCTTATTTTATGTAGCAATGGCCCCAAAGCCCAAGACTAGTGATGTCAGCAATTCTAGTATGTCAAAGAGAATCCATAAAGTGCTTCTATTTTACCTATTGTTGCTAATCTCTTACTGTGCCTAATTTATAAATTAAAATGTATCATAGGTATACAGATATAGGAAAAAACATAGCATATATGTGTGACAAAGGGGAGGGGACTACTGTACCAGACCTCATCTCCTGCTGCCCCTTCTTCTATGAAGCCCTTCTATTGGGCAAACCAAAGGAGAAGCTGCAGGACAAAGGAGAGACGTGTTACAGTCATTAACTTCACCTGTCTAGGCACAGAGAATGTGGTGGAGTATGTAAAATACCCAGCACAGGCATATGCAAGAGATTTTGTATCCTTGCGCCCCTGTGAAGAAATAGAATTGAGAGAGTCAGGGTAGGGGTAGGTGAATACCCATGTCCTAGGATGACTTTAAAATAGGCTTTTATTGCTACAATGTTTTATACCCTTTTTTTTGTTTCTTGTATGTTTGCTCTGTCCATTAACCTTGATTCCTGAAGAGCAGGGGGCATGCTCTTTCATGTCCCAGCCCGTGCTTAGCGTACAGAGAGTAAAGATTGAGTTGAATGTATAGAAATCATACCTGCAACAAATGACCTCAGTTTCTCCACCCACAAAAAGGGAATTCAGGAAGTGGGGAAAGATCCTAAACTGCATGACATCATTGACTCCAAAGTCTGTAATCTCTGTGCTCAAAACACATTAATGTCTGGAATAAACAGTGCTAGAAGGCACCTCAATTTTTTTTATTTTATTTATTTATTTATTTTTTTTTACAGCTACTATTATAGACATGTCCAAACAGGATCGTATGTTTGGGGCACTTTTGGATCGCAGCAGAGTAGCTGATCTGTTCTGTAATAAATACATTGCCAGGCAGCAAATGTGAAGTCAAGACATAATCAGTCAACAGAATATGCTTCTTAGGCCTCAAAAATCTCTCTCTCTCTCTCTCTCTCTCTCTCTCCTTCTCCCTTTTTAAAATGGACACTCAAGCCCTAGGCAACATAACCACTGAGGTTTTATTATAAAATACATTTCAAAATAATGATTGCAAGTCTTGGAAGCAGAGAAGAAGATGAAAAAGAAGAAGTAAACAAGGCCTTTTTCTCCTACTAAATGATAAATTAAAAGCAGCACTTTGCTGTTCTGCCTCATTTATTATCGCATTGCACTCTCGCCGCTAGAGTTGAGGTTGTGTCAGCGTTTCCATTATAAACCCCTATTTTCGAGGGTTTATAATTCAGCCATAAAAATTTGCTCCAGGCTGAAACTTGCCATGCAAAAGGTCTCATTGTAGGACCAAACTTAGGGGCAAATTTAAAGGAGGGAGAATTGAGTTAGCTGGTCTGAGGTTAAAAATGGAAACAAAAAAATTGTCATAATTATTGGCCTTTCTTTCAAATTCAGAATGTGTCCTGGATCTTATGGAAACACCAAAAGGAGATGATAAAGGAAGTATGGTTTTTCGTGTGTGAAACAGTCATTATAGGTACAAAATAGCATTAGATATAGATATGTACTGAAAAAAAACTTACAGCATATACTCCTGCATTTACAATGTACATTGCCACTAATTTACAAAACTAGACCCATATATAGGTGTCTGTTCTGGGGCGAACTTATTTTACAGCAGCCCCTGTGGAACGGGAAGGCAGACGCGTGCCACTCAGCCCCCGAGGGCTCTGCATTGCTGGCCTTTACCACTATTTCCTGCCGTTCCTCCTCTCTCCACCTCAGAGGGTACAATGTGACAAGTTCCCGTGTTCATATTAGTTTCCTGACTCTGGAGAAGTCCTAGATGCATTCTTCCACAGCATTATTCTGCCTCTGTGTACACTTGGAGTCCCACATATAAGTTCAATGGCCCTATTCCAGTGGTTGGCCATCTTCACTGTAAGTTGATTTTCCGGATATCCAAGATGTCATTAGACAAACACTAGCTTACAAAGTGGGCCATAGAGTTGAGTGTGCCAATAATGCTTGGCAAGAATTAAGTGAGAAGCAAAAGAATAAAAAAAAAAGAAGCAAACAAAACCACCTCATAGACACAGACAACAGTATGGTGAATACCAGAGGGAAAGAGAGGTGGGGGGCAGAAGAGGGTGAAGAGGCAACAAATGGTGATGGAAGGAGACTTGCCTTAAGGTGGTGAACACACAATACAATATATTGATAATGTACTATAGAATTGCACATCTGAAACCTATATAATTTTATTAACCAATGTTACCCCAATAAATTCATTAAAATTTTTAAAAATTATCTATAAGCTCCAGAAAATTCCCCTTTTCCTCTACAAAAGAGAGAAAATGGTTAGGTTTTTTTTATTTATGCCCCAATCCATTGCTAAATAAATAAATAAAATATTGTCTTCTCAGGACTTTTGAAAGTATCTTCAGATGAAGTCATTTGAGCTCATAGAAACCTTATAATGGTATAATGATCCATAGTTTACAGATGGGAGAATTAAGGGCAAGAGCTTTGTGTAATACCAGGCAATAAATCAATAGCAGAGCCAGGACAAAGAATCAAAATTCCAGACTCCTAATTCCACAGTCCAGGTGTGTTCTGACCTATGCTGGCCAACTGGCCATTCTTCATAATATTAAATAACAGTGTGTGCTGGCCACAGATGATTTTAAACAGAATCATGATGTATTCAATATGCAGCATGAAAACTGACCATTTTTATAACCACACAGTAAAAAGATCTACTTTATACATTCACCCACTTTTATTTCAGAAATTATAAAGTATACTCTAAGAAATGCAACATGAATATGGGGAAATGGACTCCTATTTCCAGGGACAGTAACATGTGAGTCCAATGTCATCATAAGAAAGCATACCGAGAAATTTCTCCCCCAAAATAGCTAGGCAGCAATAAGCAAAATCTTATCTCATTGCAGCAACCAAGAAAAGAGCTGGCAATACTAAATCACAGAAATAATGTGAGGGGGAAAAGAAAAAGACAACTGTGGACAAAATAAGAAGGGAAAGTTTTATTAATTCTAAATACGCTTTCCCCATTGGGTTTACACTAGCATTTGTCCTAATAGGTTCCAGATGTTCAGCCATCCTGCAAGTAGCTACCTAGGATAAAACAGTAGCTTGCCTCCTTTAAGTTAAGAAGGTGAAATCATGGACCTCAGGGCTGATTTACAGTTTAGCTAAATCAGAGCCCGCAGCACAAATGGACGGAGATCCGTGAGCAGTGGGTGAAGGTGAAAATGGTTGTTAGAAAAGGCTGGCGGCTCAAGGGTTAATACCAACCTTTTCTTTGAATGCAGCCTTCTGTGGTAGCTAATGAAGGTAATGAAATATGACATGTAGTTTGGCCCTTGACCATGGAGTGCACCCCCCGCCCCTCTGTGCTGCGAACAAAGCCAAAACAGATGTAGCGACTTCTGTATGGTTTGGGGTTGACGTTTGTTACACAGAGCAGGTCACCATGTACATTCCCAGAACGTTCGCTTCTGACACACGCGGCATTATCTAAGAAAGATGCTGCCTTTGTTTGTGAGGTGGGGAGAGGAGGGAGGGACAGAGCGAGCAGACGAGGGGACCGGAGACGATATGAAATTAAGCCAAATTCCCCTCCCGTTCTTTGCTCTGGTTCTCAGCCATCATGTTCCTGCCTATTTCCTCCTCCTGACCCTCTATAAACTGGAAAAACAAAAAAGCAGTCTGTCCTTTAGGGGGAATAAAGAGGCAGCCTTGCTTCAGCAAAGCAGCTTTCAGCAAGGCTGGATTTTGTAGAAAAATCCCCCTGCACATTTACCACTGGTCAATCTTTTAACATTAAAGGGAAGGAAATGATCGTGGATGCACTGGATCCGGGCATGGTTTGGATTCTTATTTCTGAAAGGGACCTATGTTGGTCCCAACTGATAACAGGAAGGCAGATTCTCCGTGACAAAAAAAAAGAAAAAGAAAAATCAACATTTTAGGTTTTCTGCTAATGGCAGTATCTGTGTCTGGTATCTCCATGCAAGCAGACATGTTTCAAATAAATATATGCCTCTTGCAATTCAAAGCGCTTGGCTTGGCTATGCTGCTAATACTAATTGCAGCTGTGCTGTCTCGGGCTTCTTCACTCTTGAGGGCCACTGGACTATTTGTGTGATTCTCTGCCCCCAGCGGTCTCACTCAAGAGGTTTCCTTTAAGAAACATTTCATCAAGTCTTGGCCCAATGCAGCATCTATTCTTTCCAAAGGATCAGACCTTTAGCAAAGTTAGGTAAAAAAGAAGAGAAGGAGAAGTCTTGACAATTGATAGCCTGTTTCAAATGTTATTTGTCATTCTCAGCAGAAACACTGACATGTGCCTTTTGAAAGGGGATACTATACCTTCGACCTTGAATCTGAACGCATTCTTAATTTGGGATGCAAGCTGAGGTTCAAAACTGGGTAGCCTTTGGGTGGTGGTTGGGGGAGGGGTGTGGCTAGATTTATTTATGAGATGTGTGGAAAATTTTGACATCACATTCTAGAGCCATTAGTCACATGTTACATGACACAAGATTGGCCCTTTTAATGCAGCAGCATCACATAAAAAAATTTGATTTTGTCCTCTGACAGCAAGCTGGTTCTGTGCTGCTCACCCACCTCAGGATCCACGCCCAAAATGTAATCTTTTTAGGTTAAAGGCCACTAGAAAGTGATTTAAGTAGGCGATGGCTTTCATTAGACCCCAGAAAACTGGGTTTGGACCAAGCTCCCTCATTAACAACAACCTATAGGAGCGTGGGGACAGAGGACTGGTTGGGACAGAGGGTCTCAGTAACTGGAGCTCCCAGACTGCCCTGAGCCCATCAGCCCTTCACCACCACAGCTGCTTTGTGACAGCTAGGTGAGACATTAGTAGAGACTCAAAACCAGTCATCAATTTTAAGAAATATCCATTTCTAAGGCTTATTAGCCCAATCCCTTCTCCAATCATGCAAAGACACATGAGGCCTAGTAAGAATCCGACCTAGAAGGGAAAAGACACTCAGTTCCCTGAGGTGTGTCATCCTTTACCCTGAGTATTCTTGCTCCCACGATTGCACTTTACTTCCACAAGACCATCGGGGAAAGCACAGTGACCTCGCAGTGCAAACGAGGGAACTGAAGCTCTGAAAGAGTGGTCCAAGGTCATATACCTACAAGTGGCCTACATCCGACCTGAACATAGGCTAGCCTTCCGACTTGTTCATCTTTCCTCCATAGTCAGTTATCCTATTCCTTTTTGCATCCAGTGAAAGTCTGTGAAGGGGTTGGAACTACATTGGGTGCTTTTATCTCATTTAAACAGAGTTCACATATTGCACAGAAATTTCGGTGATCATACATCCCACATTCAAACCCCGTACCTTTTGTGTCAGAATAATGTTGTGGCATACAAAGGTTCTGAGTTCAGTTTCTAAGCAAACAAAGAGATGTTGCTTCCATGCTCTTCATCACAAAAAATGTGCAGAATCTAAAATTCCTGCCTTGCCATACTATTATAAACACACTCAGGACTGAGTGGCTACACTTTTATTGACAACAAAAGAGTAAGTCCATTGAAGAGCAAGCTCAATGCTTGGAATAGGCAGTAGCTCAAGTGACAGTGAACATGGACCCCCACACTGACTCCCCTGGGAGTCGTGAGCTGTTGGCCAAGGGACAATGGAAGTGGGGGACATTGCAGGCTCTGACGATATTGATGAGTCTGGCAGGAAGGGCAGATACCCTGAGCATCTGGCTTTAATATCCACACTGGGGAAACCCTACCTGGAGTCCAGAGACTGTCCCTTGACTTTGCTTTGTCTGGAAATCTCATTGCTTGAATAAAGCAGATTCATTCACTTTGTTCCGATGACCCACCTGCTAAGGTAGCCAAGGAAGTCTGTTTAACAGCTTATCCTGTCACATTCAAGACTCAGATCTGAGGCAAAATCTCAAGCAAGTTGCACACCAGAGCCAGTCTTCGCTTGTTTATGATGAGCGCGGAAATGCAGACTTGGTTGGTGAGAGGTTAAAGGAACAGAGAATCTTTCTAGGTTATTAAAACCCCGATCATGCCTACCAAGACTGACACTATGTTCTATAAGATCTTAAAGAACAGAAATCACTGCCACTTCTCGTGAGCTTACAGAATGAGCCATTCCTGCTTTGATATTGATAATTAATTCCTTAACTAACCCAGGACTGCATCAGGAATTTCATTCTTTGATAACAAACGTTAAAGAGTGTGAGTTAAGAGATTCTGAGTATGACTGAAATGCAATCCTGCCTGGAGACAGTGGGATGGACTAGATGATCTCTCCTACTTCCTGATATCAGGTTTTGCCTACTGTGGCTAATATTGGTTGGACTCTATGAAACTGTCCATATTTAAATGCTTTTGATATACAAAATTTGCAAATTCATAGGGTTCAATCTAATTCCTCTCTGAATTTGGTAAATAGACAAGTCTAACATACAACCCTTGCATGAATCACAGCCAATGGGGAACAGCACAGCTTGGAGCAGTATTTCCAGTAGAGAGATTTGTTATATAATGTCATGAGCACATTATATAACAGGTATCTAATTTTCTTTTGCCTCTAAAATAAAAGCACAGAGACATTTTTTCTTTATTATCTGTGCTCAGAAAAAAAGATTAACAAAACACTACAAAATATTGCCAAAACCATTAAGCTTTTACACAGCCATTGTCAATTTAGGAATGAAGAACTAAAAGATAAGCAGAGAGACTGGGAATTATCAAGTCAACAAAACTCTTGAGGCCCCCAAAATATGAAAAAATAATGTTGCTAGTAGCAAAGAAATTAAGTAATCTTCTCATTTTCTCACTACTCCTTCTTACAGTCCATCATGCAAAGAAAATAGCCTGGTCACTGGAAAATTACAGTTTTCCAATGAAAGAGACCAACCATAGCTCTGTAGTTTTCATTTCAGAATGAGCACATGTCACATGGGAAGAGAAACGCTGGCTGGATCTAGAAGTCGCCCAATGCCACTGAAAGAGGTAAGGACTGACACAGCTATAAGCTGTGTCGAGGGTCCTAGAAGGCTATAGTCGCCTCTACATATCCTAGTAATTGGAGTGCAGGGCAGGGCATCAGCAGGCCAAGGTCAGCCAGAGGTCATGGCACCTCTGCTGATGGGTTCGATAATGGTCCTGATAATGCATGCTTGGGAGAGAGAGTGGGGACGACTACACAAAGAGATGACGTAGGGGACCAAAAACTGGCTCACAGCTTGTTCATGAAATCCTATGGGTAAAATCATTTTAACCTCTGCCTTGCTGGAGCTATAACATATCTTTGATCCTGTGTGATGAAGAGCTTATAGGTTGAAGAATGCCATATGTATGTTTATATATATGTATATATATGAAATGTTTTATTTATATATATAAACTTATTTAGTTAGTTATAAATATATACATATTCTAACCACTGTCCATGCAAGTCAATTGTAGCAGCCATTGGAGAGAGAGAAACAGTCCAAATTTTAAAGAACCAGGTCACATTTAATGTGGCCTCATAACCAGTTCATACAAGGCCACAGTCTTCACTGAACAGTGTGTCTGAACTCCAGAAAGTGACAAAAAGCTGGGGACTCAGGGACCCACCTGAGGCTGTTGGCTGAACATTTATAGTTGTCAAAAAGCAGAAAATCAGTTCTCGGAGTTTAAGGCCCAGGAAGGCCATTGGCAGATATAAATCAGAGACGAGTGAAATTTTCAAGTCTGTTTCATTGTGTGATAATGAAACACAGAAGCCAAACAGTGCGGATATATGGGCTAAGAATAATTGGATCTACAGGGAAATGGCGGAGAAAGAACTCTGGAAAAGTCAGGGAGCCTGCTATCTGCTCCTAGCTCTTTATGACCCTCAGTTTCTTCATCTGAAAATTGGGATGATAAAGATTACTGCATGGATAAAATATGCTGATGTCAAGGCAAAGCATTCTGAAAACTTAAAAACTTTCTATAATGATCAGGTGATTATTATCCCTACTATAATATTAAAGCCAATTATACACCTAAGACTGAGTTCTCTTCTTTGTCTTTTACTATGTATTAATGTGATGCATTGGAAAACATGGCCACAGCTGGCATCAAAATTCCTCTGAGGGAGGGAATCATCTTTTTAAAGAAAACATCCTTGTTAAGGTGCTGGGGGAAGGTGAGACCTTAAGGGCATGTGTCAGAAGGAAATAAAGGAGGTAGCTAGACTAAAAGGCATTCAAAAAAGGCAGGAATTTGGGGGAGGAAGAGCAAATGAGGAAAGAGCAAAGGAGGAAGAGGAAAGAAAATCTTGCAAAAAGGTAGGAAATGGGAACTCAGGTTGAAAAGGGGACAAATGGTGATACAGGATCCTGTCCTACCAAAACTTCTATACAGGACACACACACACACACCCTTTCTGTGAGTGGTTCGGCTGAAGGAATTTAAGGAAGATGCCTGCGTTCCTCAGCTGTACTGTACATCACAGAAAACAGAAGGGCATCGAGACAATATCCAAGGTTAACTGATTCAGCAGAAACAGAAGCATAGGGGCCAGAAGTAACCACAAGGATGCTTAAGCCCTTTGAAAATCTTCACAAGCATTGTAAAAGATATTATATTTTATTTAGAGGGGTTGGGGGCTTATCCATCTCATATAGAGATGTTAGGACATCAAAACCCTGCATGATGCCTTCTGAGTTACAGATGGTCTGCTAATATTAAGTAATCAGAAACATACTCCTGGAATACTATGGCAAGCTATCTTTATGTCCAATGACCCTCAAAGGAAGCTGCTCCGAGCTCCAAACATTTCAAAGCTTCCCCTGAATCTAAGGGTCTCTTTAAAATTTGTAGTAGAGTACAGAAGCATGACCATCTCTAAACCTGTGGTGGATGCTGGGCCTCTCTGGTGACACCCACCAGGAGAGGTGGGAACACTCCTCTTTTCTTACAGGAATCTTGGATCTGCACCTACGACCCAGGCAGCCTTGAGATACATACCTCCTCTCTGACCCTCTGTCTCTATCTAAAGATGGCGATGACTAATAGTCACTTCAGGGGGCTGAAATGATGAATATATGATATACGAGTAATACCTAAATGATGAATATATGAGTAATATCTATAAAAGTTATTAAAAATAGTAAACTACTATGTAAGAATAAAATGATGTCCATCTTATTTACAAGCTCATAGCTGAATTCCCAAGTAGCCCGACAGAACAAACATTGAACACTTAATGATGTGACTGTGAAGCATCTAGATACAGAGCTGGAATTGAGGCAGGTTTCTTTGACCTTCCCTCTGGGGCAGCATCCTCGCTCATAAAGGTGGAGAAGAGAGGAGATGTGCTCATTTTGCTCAGAAAGTTGGTACCTGTTGTTCCTGTGCATCCTGCTTGAGACAGCTAAGACTTCACACAGAACCTCCAGGGAGAGGTAAGAGCCTCCTTCCTTCCTCTCAGGAAGAAAAGGGACGCAGGAGAGCAACTCGATTTGGGCTACAGTTCTGCCTTGAGACCTCCCTAGCAGATTTGGAAATAAGGTAGGATAAACCCCAAAGGCCATCTTCTGTCTCTGGGTTGTGACAGAAGCTAAAGTGTGAAGAACGTGGGAGAGGAAAAGAACTTCAATCTCCTTATTAAAAAAGTTAAATGACACAACATGGATTGTTGCCCTTCATTACCAAATAATCACAATAGCACTAATAACAACAACTGAGTGCAGAGATCACCAGTGGGACGACGACTACCACCTGAAAGCCACATGAGTATATTTATTAAGGGCTACAATTTGTGATACAAGTGAGCTCTTTGTTGGCTTATAAATTATTGTTTTTTATGGTCTGCCTTTTTCTACTTCTTCTTTCTCTTTCCCCATTCTGAAGCCCATCCACAAATTCTACTTATGCCACATAAAGTCAAAGTAATGAAACATCAACGCTCCTCCAAGGCTGCAGCCCCTGGTGCTCTCTCAGCTGGCTTCACATCTCACATACCCGCACCATGTCAGCCTCTAAGCTGCCCGCCTCCAGCTGCCCCCAGGGACCTGATCAGGAACCAGGCAGCATCTTCGAGGCTGAAGTCTGCGCTATATCTACAGCCAGAGGAAACAACTGCCCATCCTCTCTTGGGACAGCAGGCCACAGGGAAGGGGCACTCTGTTTTCTAAAGATGATTTCTGACACAGTGACTCCATAAATGGCCAATCAGCTGGCGCGTCTCATTCTTCGGCCACTTGCCAGCCCTGGCAGTTATACACTCAGGGCTTCTCCCTTCTGAGTGCAATAACTACAATCTCCTAATAATGAACAAAACCAACATCAGTGACACTGCCTGAAAATGAATGTTACCACTTAGATTCTAATAAAAGAGAAGTTGGAACAAGCTGTACCAGGTGCCTTTTATTTGTACTTATATTCAATTATATAGCATATGTTTTAGTGGAATTCTTAAAAAGGGATTTATTTATTTTCAGTGAGCTGCATCTTTTATCCTGACTGCTAAAACAAAATCTTAATCACTTGCTCAGGCCCCTGCCACTGGTACCTTAACAATTCAAATCAATTCAATATAATTCTACAAATATTTATTCAGCCCTTAGTGTAGGGAATGACCAACACATATTTTCTGAATGAGTAAACAAGATGACATAACTCATTAGCTTGGAGGCAGGATAAAGGGGTTTATGTGAGTGTGGCAATAAACACTGGTCCCCCAAAAGAGTTGGTCTTCAATCGTTACTATTCACAAAACAAACAAAAAAAATTATTCCTAAAACTAACTGCATCAACTGGAGGGGATATAAGACATAAGACAGTGGAGAAAGGACTTGATCAGAATATCAGGGCACAGGAATTCCAGTTTCGATACTGTTGCTAATGATTACATTAATTTAGGGCACATCACTTCATTTCTGCACACTTTCATCTTCACAGCTGTAAAATAGACGGAGAGGTCCAGATTGTCTTCTGACTCTGAACTGTGGCTCTGAATTAGCTTGAAGAGTTCTAGAAGTGGTCAGTATCCCACTGATAAGCTGATACACATGCTGATGTTTCGATACAGTCCTGTTTTTATTTACCAGAATCCACATGTAATTCCTGTTACTGTTGTGTCTGTGGTTGTCATAAATCAGCAAAGACTGTTAGTGTACACAGATGTGCTTTGAGATCTGAGCAAGTCCAATTTATTTTTCTCTGCCTCAGTTTGCTTGCCTAAAGTTTCTTGTAGCTTTAGTGTTCTAGCTTTCTCTAATAGCTTTAAGTCACAAGGACAAGGAAAATGTGTATGGAAGTCTACACATTCATATGTAGCCTCATCATTAAAGAAACAGCTCACTTAAAAGCCTGTGCTCTTCTGAAGTCATCCTTGTTTATGAAGGACAGTACATTAGTCCTGTCAAGGGGAACAAATGACTCAGTTACCGTGGCGACATGCTGAACTCCTCAAAGTCCGGGACAATGGAAACTATGCCCTAATAATATGTTAGATGCAAAATAAATGGTATATTTTAATTAAATTGATTCTGTATAAAGTCTAGCTCCCAGGATGAAGTACCAAAGTTTCCGAGGTACTGGGCAGTTCTGATGACCTGTTCAGAGAAAAGGGCCAAAGAGGAACAAAGGCAATCAGAGACGTGATTCCACAGGGAAGGGGTAAGCCAGTGTGCCCCACACCAAACTAGATATTTTGCTATGGATGTTTCCAGAATGAGAAATGGCCCTGAGATGTTAGGAAATGCTGAATTATCTTTTAATGACCACTGCTTTCAACAGCCTCACTTTGTGGTTCAAAGAATCCCACACATTTTCTAGCAGAGCTAACCCAGGCATTAACAAGAGAACACAAGATCTGTGACCAGCAGATGAACCTACACTAAAATCAGGGAGAAGAGCGAGAAGGAAAAGGCTGATGCAGGTGGCTCTTTGTCTGAAGTGCATCACAGCACAGGGCCCTGAAATGGTACGCTGCAGTCACAAAGCACCACAGACAAACACAGCTCTGCACCAAAGACTCTAGCTCATCAGGCTCACATTTTTTATTGAGTTTATTGGGTGACATTGGTTAATAAAATTATATAGTTTTCAGGTGTACAATTCTATAATACATCATCTTTATATTGTACTGTGTGTTCACCACCCCAAGTCAAGTCTCCTCCCCAGGCTCACAATTTTGATGAACACCACATCCAAAAGGTTGAAGAGTAATGTTTTCTAAGCAAGACAAAAAAAATTTTTTTAAACACCAGAAATCATAAAAATAAGCAGATATGAATATCTTCAAGGTGATACATCTTATATTCTTATAATATGTGACCAGCAAAGTTATTACTCCTAATACACAAAGAGCTCCTTCTAATCAATAAGAAAAAGAAAACGCAATAGAAAAACAGGTAAAATGTGAACATGAATTTATAGGATGGGAAATGCAAATAAATGTCCAATAAATGTATAAAAGATAATAACCCTAGGGACAGTCAGGTAAAGGTAATTAAAACACCAAGATACCTTTATTGCCTTTGTTGACAAAACTTCAAAATATTGATGACATCCAGGGCTGGGCATGGCATAAGGCACAAAAGCACTCCCATATATTTATTTCTAAAAGGAATATGAATTGCTACTAAACTTGGGGAGGTAATCAATCATACCAATTAAAGATTAAAATGCATTTACCCTTTGACATAATAATTACATTTATCAGAATCCACTGAACAGAAATAAAAGCACCAATATATACGAAAACATGTATGAAGATATTTATCTTACATTAAGTGTTATAGGAAAAAATCTTGATTCACCTGAAGTCTATGAATAGGAAAATGGGTGGCTGGCTACATTGTTATACCTATTCTATATTAAATTATGAACTTACTAAAAGTAACACATAGGAAGATGTTCATTATACATTAGTAAGTTTTAAGAAGTACATTTCTGAGTAGTACATGTAATATATCTTTTTTTCTGAAAAAAAAAAAGAAAAGGTATATGTGTGTGTACAAAGATAATGGTATAGAAACCCATCAAATTACTAGAAAGATTAATGACAAGGGATGATAGAAATGAGGAGGAAGAGTGTCATATTAGTTACTTTTTCTTTACACATATTTATATACCTCTGTATTAATCAACTTGCTACAATAAAGATATAATAAAACAACAGCATTAAACAGAAATGCTAACACAAAAAGCTACCGCAAATTCTAGCAGCTTTTCCAGTAAGGATCCACAGGTTTTAAGCCAACCAAGGATGGCCTCATGGTCCAGCAGGGCACCTCTCACCTAGCTGACACAGAGTAAATGTTGCATAAACATTCAACATGCAAAAAAGATTTACTGAATGTGGTATAAACAAGGTGTAATTCCAGGGTCCAAGGAATGCTTTATCCTCAGCTCTCCCATGTCCACGCCTTATAAAAACAACAGCTTAGGATCTGGAAAATTATTTGATATAATTTACAACCCTCAGAGGCCCATTAGAAGCTTCTAGCACCACAGCAAATGGAAGTCCCTTATTGAAAAATATGTGGGTCTCGTACAATGTGTAGGCCCACCTGGGAGAAATGCAGCCGCTTCTATTTCATTTAGGGGGAAAGATAGTGAATTCTTCACCTTTCTGACACACTGTAACATCACTGCAGAAGCATTCTGAGTCCTTCTCAAAACTCTGTGAAAACCAATAAGGCCACAACACTACATACCACACACATACTTGAGGCTTTAATTTTTAAGCAAGTGAGTACACTTAATGCCAGTATATAATCTATTGCTTCTCTAACACTACATTCGAGAAAATATTCTGTCCTTAGCTCATCATTGTACCTGCAAAACTTTTCCATAAATATATAGATACAGATGTTTATATATCTTGTATTTGTTTATGTATCTATCTCTCCATCAAGGCTGCAAGAACTGTCTCTGCTGCAAGAAGGCAAGGAAGGACTAAGATTTCTTCTTCTTTGCACATTGTAGACACTCAATCATTGCATTGAATGGATGGGCGAAAACCACTCATTATTCATTCATTTGCCCAACAAATTTATTGAGCACAGTGATGTGCTATGCACTGCTTAACGGTGGGATATAGCAATGGACTAAAGAGTCAACGTCTGTACCCTCACAGATTTTACATAGGTGGGGTGGGGGGCAGACAAAAACCCAATGCATGCAAAACATACTACCTGGTGGTATGTGCAGAAAAGTATGGCAGAGTAAGAAGTAGAAGGTGACAGGAGAACTTCTTTACCTTGGGTGGCCATAGAAGGCCCCGTTGGGCCTTCTGTGGTGACATTTGATGAGAAACTTGAATGAAATGAGGGAGTGTACTAACAATTTACACAACTGGAACAGAATACACCAGGCAGAGGGAACATCAAGTGCAAAGGCTGAGACGGGAACATGATCAGCAAGTTCGAGGAAAAGCAAGGAGCCCTTGTGACACAGCACAGTGAGAGAAAAAGATACTAGAGTCAGAGAGGCAAGGGCAGACCCTGGAGGGTCCTGTGGCCACAGCTTTAGTTCAGCTGTATACAGTGGGGGGCTTGGGGGCAAATGGAGAAAAGCAGGTTGGCCTTGGTGCAGGTACAAAGCCAGATTTTCACAAGAAAGGCAAGCTAAGGGGCAGGGTAGTTCTCAGTGTACCACTGTGGTCGGTGGGGTGGGGAGATACATAAAAAGGAATACACCGTGGCATCCTGCTGTAAGGTCTCAATGCCTCACCCTGGCACTCGGAGCTCACTGACCCTTGCTTCCTCATTGCTTACCCCTTTTCACCATTATCACGACAACCTTCATGTAAGATGTTACCCCTTTTAAAAATTGTTGAAAGATGCTACTTTTGGAAAATGAGGCCAAGGAAAGCAATTACTTCCAATCAGCCTCCCCCACCCACCCCCCAGCTTTGGCATTGCCCTGTCCCCTTGTTAGGGCTGTATTGGCTCTGGACTAACAGGAATCCATCATCCTGTCAGCAGATTCAAGCCTCGCCTGAGTGAATGGCAGTGTTCCATCCAATTCCCTCCGCCATGTGACGGGCAAGGAGGATGAAGAAGCATGGACCTTCTACCCTGGAAGGGAATTCAACATGAGCAAAGCAACTAATAGAAAGTACAATGTGAAAAATATGTTTTAAATGGGTACAAATAAACACTGGGTTCAGAAAAGAAAGTAGTCACATTTATTTGGCACCTCCAGGTGAGGAAGCAGGGGCTGCTGCCTTTCGAGACGTGGGTACCTATATTATCACAGAAGTTGCCTCAAAAACTGAGTATATGCATACATAACCTTCCATTACCATACAAACCTGTCCTGCCCACACACGACACAAGTCCACCTGACCACTGACACCCTTTGACTGATTTCTCCCTCCCTCTCTCCTTTTCTTTCTTTAGCTCAAGAGCATGCAGATTCATTGACATCCAAATTTAAGGAAAAAACAGATATTTGTTTTGGAAATATTTATAACCATCAAGCTAATTGCACTAATATAATGTGTTAAAAAATTATCTATTTTCTCGACTAAAATACTTCACCCACCCACTCAGGATTCTAGCATCTCATTTTGTTTCCAGCATACCTTTCAAACAGGCATTATGCCAGGCCCTGTGCTAGATTACACATTTTATTTCATTTAATTGTCCCAACATCCCTATGTACTATGATTCTTATCACCATTTTATATTCGAGAACTATAACTTGCTCCATATCACATACCAAGTAATGGAAGATCCAGGGTTCAAAGCCAGGGTTTAATGCCCATCATTAGGGGATCACCATCAATCACCCTACCCCTCATTATTAACTTTCTATGAGGAGCAGGGAAGGGGCAGGAAGGGAAGGGCACATTTAAAACAGTCCAGTTTTTTTCTTGAAAAGATTCCATGATGGAGACTTTGGAAGAAGGAGGGGGTAAATAGTTAAAACTGTTTTTCTGGGTTATGAATACATTTTCATTATCAGAATAAAACTACTTCTCCTTTGGTAGAATAATCAAGAAATGAATGCTGTTTGGAACCCTGTTGAGTTTAATTCATCTCATTTTGGGAGAGAAAATAATGGTGAATGGCAGTGATTTGTGTTTTATTGCTATTATTATTACTGTTGTTGTTGTTATTGAATAGTTTTATATATCAGAAAGAAGTTGGACATGCTAAGAAACCAATCTTTAAGCTTTTATAAGTAAGGACTTACATCTTATACTAAAGGGCTTTACAACTTATTGGGCATTCAATAAATGCCAGTTCAATGGGATTGAACTGAACCAACTTGAAGGTAGTGTCCCCGGATGAAATAGCATGGGTAAGAGATTTAAGAAGAGCTTGAAGCGGATGGCCTTGGTTATATGACATGCAACCATTTAAACATTGTTTTAGAGAGAAGTGAGAGAAGTGGGAGGTTATAGGAAAGACAAAGAGCTTATGTGTATGACCTATGGACAAAAACTAAAGGGCGAGGAATGGGGGGGTGGAGGGGAAGAAAGGTGGGGAAATGGGACAACTGTAATAGCATAATCAATAAAATATATTTAAAAGGAAAGAAAGAAAATGAAATCAGAATCTCAAAGCAGTATCTGCACACTTCTGTTCATTGCTGCATTATTCACAATAGCCAAGATATAGAAACAACCTAAGTGTTCATCAATGGATGAATGAATAAAGAATATGTGGTAAATCTACACAATGGAATACTATTCAGCCATAAAAAAGAATAAAATCGAGCCATTTGTGACAACCATGGCATTATGCTAAGTGAAATAAGTCTGAAAAAGACAAACACCATATGATATCACTTACATGTAGATTCTTAAAAAGAAAAACCAAATTCATAGATAAAGAAAACAGATTGGTAGTTGCCAGAGGCAGGTGATGGGAGACAGTCAAAAGGGGTTGAAGGTGTAAAATAATTTTTTAAAAAATAAGAACAAACTGCTGAAAAAAGGAGCTGGGCTTAAGGACATATATCAATTAAATTAAAAAGTCATAGCAAACCACCATTTTGAGAAACAGAATTTATAGCTCTTGATTAATAACAGAGTGCTGGATAGTTTTTGTTCTATAAGAATTTTTATTTGGATTTGTTTTTTGTTATTGTTTTTAAAATGTCTTTTTAAGCAATAAATGTGACATTTCCTAAAGAGTAGCTGGTTGACAAAAATATGGGAGGAGGAACCACAGGGCAGATTCTTGCTCCCCTCGCCGGTCTGAACAGGAATGACCCCGCCACAATCCCAAGGTGTGGGTAGAGCTCCTGGGAGGAATTAAAAGGTCTCTTTAAGGCTTTTCCGGAGGCTGAAACCTCTTTTCAATGACAAGCATCATCAAAACAGTAATGCAGGTCAGCTGCACAGGGCAGATGCAGTGTGCAGTGCTGCGGCAATCTCCCTGACATGGCAATGAAAACGTGCCTGACCCAGGGAAGTGCCACCGCGTGGAAGCCTGCCCCTTCCTCAGTGGGGAAGAGGCAGCCTGGCCTGCAGCGTCACTGAAGGAGACCTGAGTCCCCGTAACCTGCAGGCCCATCATCCACGAAATTGTTCCAAAACCCAGTCTCGAGTCATCACGGATTTATGAACTCCGCTCTCCACAGCTCTGTTTCATGGTGCTTCTTCTCACTGAACCAACTTCATCATTTAAATTATTAACAGTGGAAGGGCATATACTGGGGAGTAGGTGGAATATGGGATCTTGAAAGAGGGAAGAAGAGTGGGAGTGCAGTTTCACCTCTCTCATATGAATCACCCTTTGTAGCCTCAGATCTGTGGGCTAAGCATGCAATGAAGGGGATTTTTAAAGTGAGTTTGTCTTCTGACTCTTGTCATTAAAACATATATATATGTGTATATATATATATATATCTCCATTAAATAATCAGAACTTGCCAAAAGTTTTCAGGAATCATTAGACCATCAAAACCCTACTTACTCTGAAGGAAATGGCAGCCCTGCCCAAATTTCCCTGCTGTTATCTGCTCTCCCTCTTACCTATCCTAACTTTGTGTTACTTCGCTTAGTAGCAGAGCAAGAGAATAAGAGAATTTTCTTGCAACCCACCTACTGCAATGTCTGCCTCCTCTTCTCTTGTAGCAAAGTCAAAGCCAATGTAGAAAGAAGTTGGTTACATGCCCTTTGGCCTCAGAAGGTCCTGGGTGTTGGATGTTAGATCTGAGGCCTCGTTCACAGTATTTATTTTCCAGGTTACTAAGCCCTGCCACAGCCTCTCTCCTACTTGGCCTGCTACCACTGTAGAGGAAGTGAAGTTATATGATTCACACCCAGCCCCGTAAGAATGAGGCTGCACAGCTCAATCACATCGTCCACTGCCACTTTTAATAAATTGAGCTGTGAATCAGCCTTAGAAGTATCTCGGCCCTGGATGGAAAGTCCTCTTTCAGAAGTGATCAAAATGTTCTAATCGCATCAAAAGTCAGTTTACAAACACACATTTAAAAAGATTGTTTGATTTAATAACTAGACATGTAACAAAGTCTTCAATTATTTGGTTACTAACCCAGATAATCTTTACTAGTCCTTTCCAGCTCTCAAATCCAGTCATTTCTATTCTCCCCTAGTGACTTCAGAGGGAGGGAGGCCCTGTCAACATCTTGAGTTCAGACTTCTGGTCTCCAGAACCATGAGAGAATGAATGTCTGTCATTTTTTAATAAATAAATAAATAAATAAATAAATAAATTCCAGTGATTTCTTTCATGAGTTGTATTTGTTGACATCCCAATATTTTGCTGAATTACTTCAGACAATAATAATAATAATAATAAAATTTTTATGGCATTTTATAAGGAGTTGACAAAATGCTTTCACATTCATTACCCTATTTGGCCCTTTATGTACCCCTATGAATTACGGTGTTTATTATTACCCCAGTTTACAAAAGAAGAAATGGAAGCTCAAAGAGGTTAAAAGGCTTAGCCTAGGTCTGAAAAATGGAAGAGCTTGGTTATAAACTATCAGGGAAGTTTGAGGACTGGATTCAAAACTAACTGGCTGCATGGTCTTAAGCAAATCACTTGTTATTCTGAGCTTCTCTGTCAATTTGTATAAAGCATTAGTTAACTGGTTGATCTCAGTGGTCTTTCAAGGCCCTAAAACTCTACAGTCCTATACGCCTAATGTGTCCTCCTCTGGACCTTGTACCTCCATCCACAAGTAAGGGAGTAACACGGACAACCCAGAACAGATTAAAAACAATCAGTGTGCTACACACAGGAACTTGGCAAATACAAATACAACAAATGAAAAAAAAAAAAAGCTGTGATAGAAAGCTCAGAGCACAGTCACCTACTATGTCCACTACAGTGTGAAAGTACCAGAACTCCCACCCTCTAACCACATTTAATTAATATCTTTGTCCATTCAATGTGTTAGAAAGCAAACCAGAATGTGCTTTTGGCTTAATTCTTTCAGAGATCACATCTAGCTCTTGCCTTTCTCCTGGATTGGAGCCTCCTCCTGAATTTCAAACATCTGAGTCCACCTTGTGCAAGGCTCACTCACACTCATCCCTTCTCTCTGTGTGATCTGAAAGTGCCACAGACAGCCTAAATTTCCCAGGGCACATCGAAGTCATGCAGTGGCTAATACCCATCACTGAATCAGAGTTGGTTTTTAGTCCCTTCCCTTTCAAATAGGCAGGGGACTATCTACTTCATAATGACTCACTGTAAATCTTTTTGGGAGGTTCAGTGCTTTACCACCATTTGGGGAGCCCTATCCAATTCCCACACCTTGCTTGGCTTGGAAGAACTGGTTGTCCCAGAACAACCCTTGCTGAGTGTTCCTACGTGTCAAGACTGTGCTGAAGTTTTATCTGCAGTCTATACTTGCAACAATTCTATTATTATCACCATTTACAGATGAGGAAACTGAGGCACAGTCAAGGTCACATGGTGAATAGGTGGTGAAGTCTGAGATTCAAACCCATACAGATTGATTCCAAACCTATGGTGGTCTTCGCCACCATGCTGCTGCCCACTTGTCCACTAACCAGGTCCTGGAGAGACCTCCGAAGAAGTCAGTTCTCTAGGTCCTGAATTTCCCGTCACTGAGTCATTCAAGCATAAGCTGGGTCTCCACTTGGCTTCAACTCTAAGATCTTATGGTTCTAAAGCTATCTTTAAAGCCACCTCGAATCCCCCTTGGGTACTCATATCTACTCCTCACACCTTTCCTCTGTCCTGACATAGTAAATAGCTGTCCTCTGCATTCTCATTACACTATTTATACTTCTATTACAGTATCTACCACACTGTACTATAGCAAATTGTGTTCCTCATCCTCCAGAAAGTCTTGCAAACTGGCTGCCTTTACTGAATTCTAATCATAGACATGTCTGTTTGGAGCAGTTATCACATTATAATAAATATAGGTTGGGGCAAAAGAAGGTTTACAGCTGTGAGAATGTGAAAAACAGTTTATTCTTGTATCATTATTTATTAATTATTGCATTATTTTCCTACTGTATGAACAACTGTAAACCTACTTTCCTCCCACCCTGTAGATAGGGCAGAAACCTCTAGTTTGCCACAGTCCTCCTCACTCCCTACTGTCTTATCCCTGAGAGATCACACATCTACTTTACCTGCTTGCCCTCTGATGGGATTTAAGATACAACCCCTATAGGAATTATTACTTTTTGAGTATCGACTATGCCTTGTTCATTTTAGTATTCTCCATGCACTCTAGTATAGTACCAGAAAACAGCTCAATAGATGTTTGATGAATGAATAAGTGATGAAGAGATGAACACATGAAGACTGCCAGGCAGCCTAAAGATCTACTGAGCAAAAAGGTGGCAGATAAGACAGCAACTCATTGGGCAAACTCCCAAAATGGGAGCAGCCTTAATCACTTTATGCCTGTTAACTCAATTTATAAAGCAGATATGATAATACGTACCTACATCTCGCTAGAGTGCCACATTAAATAATTAGTTAATGTGTATAAGGCATTATCTGCACTATGTGGTAGGTACTAGTCCTACTGTGAATGATCAGCTTTGAGCCTCCAATGAATCCACTTTAAATAGAGCTACCAAATTAAACATCAAGATTTATCCAATTTTTCCTTCTGGTTCTGCAAACATCCAGCTTCCAAACCAGGAATATGTAAGACCTTTCTCAGAGCAAACCAACCTTTCTCTCTGATCTCTGTCTTTCTCTCTCTCCCTCCCTCCGGCTCCCTCCCCACCCCTCTCTCTCTATTCTTGCTCTCTGTTGCATCTCTATCTTTCATTTCAAGTTAATGTTTGTGTGGGAGGTGAGATGTACTGGTAAGTGAGCCAAGACTCTCAGCTGGATGAATTGCAATGGCAAAGGAGCAAGGCAGTTAGTGACCTGGAGTAGTGGGGACACTCTTGATTCTTGTAATGTCTCTCTCTTCATCTGAAAATCAATTGACCTGAATATACTTGTGTACTTTTCTGCATATTTTGATAAAATTTTTAAAATAGAAAAGGGCAAATCACACAGTCCAAAAAACAGTGGTAAGGAATTATACCTCACTTCCCTTGCAGACTCAGAGGCCCTTTGCCACTGAGCTTAGGACTTTTACCAACCACAAACTCTTTGAGGCAGACTCTCCTCACAAGCCCATCTTGTGAGGTCATTAGCCAGCTAGCCATGGCTCTTGCACTGAACCAGAAGTCTGCCTTGTCAGCTGTGCCAGTGGTCATTAACACAACTTCCTTCCTTTTCTATACCAGACCCAGTACATCCTGCCACAGTAAAGAACTCCTTCCCTGAGCAAAAGTACACATCATGGCTATCAGCTGGGTCCCGCAGCAGCTCAGCTCCAGACAAGATTTGTTCCCCTTGTTTGTCTGGAGCTTTGGTCTTAATTTGCAATGTTTGCTAATATACTATTAGTTGTGCTAAATTTAATTTAACTCATTGTAGCAATTCATTTATTTCAATCTTCTATTATTGGGTACTACTCTTAAGTTGTAAGTGATTTTTCCTTACTCTAATCATCGTGTTGGAGTCTGTTGGCCCAGTTATTCCTCCTTGCAAGTAACCATCTGCAATTAAATATGTATCTATATGTTACATGCATTTGTATATAAAAATACTAATAGCTATAAATACATTTATCATCTAAGATATACATCATTAAAATATAAACATTATGAAAATATAATATATAAATATATAAAAAGACATATATAATTACAGTCAGGGCAGAATGATAGGAAAGCTGAATGGGATCTTTATCCTCAAATTTTTCCATTTGCTTCTATATTCAAATAAAACCAGGTAAATAATGACTAGGAGTTACTTCTCCCCACCCCACCCCCAATAGTCATCTGGCAGATGGAGAAACAACAGTAGCCAGACAGACCTTCTACTTTACAAAGTCAAAACCTAATAGATAATAATTATTTTTTAAATTAACAAAACAACACCTCTACCTTGGCTATATATCATTTGGACAGTTGTGATCATTCTGAATTTATATGAAGAGGTACTCATGGAATCTTCATGATGAAAAAGTTGCTCAGCAGGCAGACTTTTTGCAAACATGCCTTTCTATACAAATTTTAAATATATAATAAGTGTGTTTTTGAAGGCAAGCTTAACACTTCCTTTTACAGAAAGTCTTTTGACTTTATATAGTTTGCAGACTTTTAAAAGTACAAATCTCATCCTACACATATTAAAACACTAGTATTTATCATGTTGCAATCAATTCAGCTTATTCCAAAATCTGTGATGAAATAAAAAATCACCATACTTAAAAGTAGGATGATAGTCACCAATTTCAGGGAACATTTATTTAATATAATGAGAGAATACTAGGTTAACGCAAGCAGATGCAAAGCACTCAGCCCAGTGCCTGGCCTATAGCAAGCATTCAGAAAATATAATAATGAGAATAATATTAACTATTAATATAACAGGATCTATTATTACATAATATCCCATTAAGTTTGACTTCCTTATCTTTGTGGTGAAACATGCCACCAGGATATGTCTTTCCAAAGCTCATACTTCCAAGCAGAATAGGTGATCCTTCTGATTTAACTACACCAGAACAGTTTCATCAGGGTCACTGACTTCTGTAGCCAAACCCATCCATTAGTGTGAACCTAAACTTAATGCCAGAAACTCCGTGCAGGTAATGGTGTCTAGGAAACCCTTAAAAGTGGTCTTCAAACATACATTTTTTTTTAAGATTTTATTTATTTATTTTTAGAGAGAGGAGAAGGGAGAGAGAAAGAGCAATGTATGGTTGCTCCTCACATGGCCCTCACTGGGGACCTGGCCCGCAACCCAGGCATGTGCCCTGACGGGGAATCAAACCGGGACCGTCTGGTTCCCAGCCCGCGCTCAATCCACTGAGCTACACCAGCCAGGGATAAACATGCATTCTAATAGGAACTCTTTCACCTAATTCTCTCTCTCTTACCAGATCATCCCACTTGTATCAATCATGTAGAATCTATCTGCAAAGACCTCTAAGGACCCAAATCTAATCCATTTACATATCTTCTAATCCCCATTGTAAAAAACCTCATAAAGACTGTGGTATTTCTTCCAAGACACTGTGATAAGGTTGATGTGTGTCAGGAGCCTAAGGAAAAGCTACTACTTTTCAAGTAGCTAAAGTGTGTGACCCTAATATTTTATGGGATCAAAACGTATGTCTTCATATAAAGAAATAAAATAGTAGAGAATGGGATGGACAGGAGAAAGAGACCCAGAATCTGGACCTACAAGACCAGTTACCCCCACCAAAACAAAACAAAACAATAACAACCGAAAAACAAACACACAGAGAAATAGTTATAGATAATGTGTGCATAGGTATGACTATAGATATAGGTATATATACAGAGAAATTATCTGACTTGTACAAGAGACATTTAAATCTAATTAAGGAGATGATAATGCCATGTAACATTTAAAAATCTAACAATCTCCATGCATAAGCCATCAAAAGGAAGTATATGAGAAAGGGTTAAATTTGTCATGCGAGTCCATCAGAAAGGGATTTCACCACATATCTAGGTCAGGGGCAGAGGTTTTGCTCTAAATCCATGAGCACAGTCCAACTTACCATCTATCTTTGTAAATAAAGTTCTCTCAGAACAGCCATACATTGGCGTCCTGTCTGTGGTTGCTTTCACTGCACAGTGGCAGTGTCGAGAAGCTGCAGCAGAGATTGTAGTATGGCCCTCAAAGCTGGAAATATTCATGGCCTTGTACTGAAAAAGTCTGCTGACCCTGGATTCCAAAACAAAGGGGGGATGCTTCACAAATGGAGTTTTAAAAAGAAAGAGCTGAGTATTGAGGAATAATGAGGTGGGATGGGTAGGGACCATCAGGCAGAGGGCTCTCCCAGCAGGAGGAAGGAACTGAGCACTCGAGTGGAGATGGCCCTGCAGGACCTGAATAGCAGGCTAATGAAGGAGAGTATGGAAAATGAGTTGGGCTGAGATTGCATAAGCCAGAAAACCATGGACATCAAGACCAAGAAGACTGGACTTGATTCTGCAGATAGTCGGCCATTACTGAGGGTTTCTGAGCAGGTAATTGACAAAATAAATGTGAAGATTTAGAGAAATCCTATCAGGTAGTAGTTTTTGGATAGACTGAGATCCCTGGCAGGAGACATTGAAAGCCTGGAGCAACCCAGATGCCGTGGGACTGGGTTTAGAGGCATGAGCAAGGGACACTGCGGCAAAAACTGAACGTGACTTAGTGACCACTGGGCTGGGGATAAGAAAGAAGAAAGCATAATCGAGGCTACTCCAGGCTTCCGAACCAGGTGACCACACAGCTGAGCACTTTGCATGCAGCCACACTTATTGGCGCCTGCGAATTTTTGAGCTGATGATTAAAGGTGTGCCTGAAAGTTTCATGTTATGAATCAAGTCCAAAGCAATTTTCAAGTACAGGGTCAATAATTTCAGTGATTTTTTTCTTTTTTCCCCCCGGTTCTAATCAATGTAATTCATTGACTCATTCACCATATCCCAAGGAAGGAGAAAAGCAGCAGTTCGCCGCTTCTCTTAGTTGCTCTGACAGGTCAATACCCTGTCATCACTAATCCTACAAACTACAACAGACTCCTTTCTAAAGACTTCAAGCAAATAGGTGGCTATCATCATCTTTCAGGGACTTTCTCTACCTATTCTCCTTTTCATGTTACAAACACCCTAATGGTAAGTCTTAAAAATTACAGCTTTGACAGGCAAGATTGTGAAGTTCAAGTCAATGCCTCATTTCCCTGCTCTGGCTGCAAAGGAGGAGTTGCAACCATTCGGGAACATCCATTTGGTTCCCTTGAAAACAGACAGGCTGCTCCCGTGACTCCTATGTTACAAGGCTCTCCTCTCCCCTGTGACAAGCAACGTCTCCCACTGCAAAGTGCTAGACATTGTTCTGGAAACCCTTTGCCCAGATACTCATTAGTACTGCATTAGTCTGTAAACTCAGGGCGAAACGCCCACTTCAACTCACTCTTACTTGATGTACTTGAAAGGCCTGGTGAATTTATGGCAGGATAATGTGGAGCCCAGCACCTATTTATGAGTTGATCATTTGTACCAAACCCCCTCAAAGTGCCGAAGGTTACCATTCAACCAGGGCTTGCACTAATGCCACTCGAAGGCCAACAAAGCCAAGTGTATGAAAGTTAAAAGCATTAATAAAAGTGTGACTTATAAATTACTTCATCTTTGTCACCCTTTTTGAAATGGGGTGAGAGAGGCCAGGGTAAATTTATTTTTTAAGTGCTTTCTAAGACCCGAACGGGTCAGGCTTGAAATGCTGTAGTCTATAAATCATTTTGTGCAGATCTGGGGGAAGCTGCTGCATCATAACATTAACAAATATTGATTTATTTTATCATTTGCAACTGTTTATGGAAAAACAGAAATCCTACTGCATGTGGGGGTGGGGAGGGGGTGGGAAGCAAATACTTATTTAGCTGCAATGTAGCCAATTAACACCTCTTGTTGCAAGGGAGAAAAAGGAAAATGGCAATGGGATTTCACCTTATAAGGGAGTTCATGGCAGGGTGATTTTCATCAGGTTAGCTGACATTAACTCAGCCCCCACCCCAATACCACAAAGATGGATGTAATTTGTGCTAAGCGATTTTATGTACAAATGGCACATTTAAGAAGTCCTCTTACCAACACAGCATCATTATATGATACCAGCCAAAGCTCTTACAAGTCTCCGACCCCCTGCTCTTTCAAGAAAGATTCCGTAGGGTTTTCAGACATCTGGCCACTCTGGCATTACAGAGAAACAGACACCCATGCTCAATTCAACTACAGGTTCTAAAGAGATTCTTTTTGGGCCCCTGCTGGTAAGATGAAGGACAGTTAATACCAAACACATACGAGGCAAAGGAAATGAACATGCATGCTCTATTGGAGAGTGCTTATGGCTCTGTCGCACTTCCTCAAATTGTAACTTCAGATTTGTTTTCAAGCTCTTTATTATTCACAATTTGCGCAGTACCAACCTAAACTTTGTTTATTCATAGAATTTCAGGAAGCTTCAGAGTTTCACTAAGATAAATAATGACAAAACATACGCAATGACTAAGAAAACCTGACTTGAACTCCTAACAATGATTAACACCTATGATCTATGCAGGGATGGACTCTGAAATAATCACAAGCTGATATACTAGTTTTGAAAATCAATGCAACGAAGTTCATTACTTCAGTGAATTACCAATGGCATAACAATGACTGGGATCCACTCTCAACAGTATGGCTAGGAAAATGTCTTCGCAATGGCAACAGCTGAAGTTAGATAGGGCAAAAGGCTCTGTCAAATGTTGCTCAAAGAATTCTATCCAAGAATTCTTTCCTCTGATCACAGATTCCTAGAGTAATATACTCCGTCATCATTCTTCCCCATGGACTGACATAAATGCCTCTTCTGTGTTTTGAGATGGGGCCAGGAGCATACTCGACAGGTACGTGGATCAGGTGCCATCTTCAGTAGCAATTCTAAAAGGGCACTGGGACCGGAAATATCCCACACTATCTTTCAAGAAGTCGGTCCTATCTTTTCCAATATCTGTGTAACTTAGCTGTGCCTATTACTTCTTAGATGGCCATAGGCAAATCATATATTCTCTGAGCCTCAGAGTCCTCAGCTGTAAAATGGGAATTAGCCCTACTCGTTGGAGTTGTCAGCATGCTGCTGACGCTCAAAGGACACTCAAAATGATGGGCCCACCTAGGACCGATGTCTGGCATGCGCGGTCTGAGGGATGAGGAGGCCAGACTGCAGTGTTTACATTTAGCCTCTGTCTGAAATAATGTCTGGACATTTAGAGCCATGTTGGGCACATACATCCCCTCCTGATACCTACAGCTGGCATATAACTGAGAGACAAGTTGTTGGAGTGATAGGATCGGCGGGAAGTCAAAAATACTCTAGTCTGAAATGCATGTACATGAGCTGACCTTTGCAAACACACTGTTCACACACTTCTGGGATGCCCGTACGTCCTATGTGGTGCACACTAGACTGGAGGTAGCCCAAAGACCCCTTGCTGGGGGATTCCTGAGGTTTGGAGACCCACTCCAAAGGGATCTAACATTTGCCTTTGAGGCACAGCTGAGGCACTGCCTTCTAAGGGACATCCCCACCTGACCCTTCGTGCAACTGTAGCCACACAGAAAGATTGGCACCACCTAGGATGCATAGCACCACTCTGTTGGCACCATCGTTGGCCAGCACAACCTCATATAACCAAAACTTTCTAACAGAATCCCATGCCAGCCTGAGTGAGATTTCTCTTTCCTATCTGTTCCCCCTGAGCTTCTGTTCTCTCTTTCTCTTTGAAGCTTGCTCCCATCAGGGGAGGAGCTGAGAATGAGAACCCAGAATTGGAGCTCTGATCTCCATTCACCGTACCTCCCCAGGCTGGAGGCTTTCTTCTCTAGAGGCCCCCAAAACGCGCTATAGTTCAGTCACATTAGGTTTCTGCCAGCTAAGAAGCCCAAGTTTCAAAGGAAAAGCAACTATTCATCCCAAATTCAGCATGTTATGACTTCTGTAAAAGACCCTAACACACAATTAATAACACAACTGCATCATAACTCAGAATTTTCCACTTGGTGGCTTTTCTCAAGTTGGCCACCATTGAAAAGGCACCTTTTACTATCTTTTTTTTTTTATTAAAAAATACTAAAGGACACTGTAATGCTTTGTTCTTGGGTACTAATGTCCAGTTGGGTTCTGTTCAGCATAGATACTGAAGGTTCCCCAAGTAGAAAGGATTCATTCTCTATCATTTATTGTAAAGTTTGTGCTTGGCAGTTGTAGCCAATTTGAAAAGAAATCAAATATTTGGATGAAAGTGCCATGATGTGGCATGAGGCATAACCTACAGATTTCTAACTGATGCCAGAGGGAGTCAAAGCTACAAGTCCATGTCTAATTAGATATTGAAAGTAATGGTAGTCATTAATTTTTATTCTTTAAAATATTTATGAAGCAGACATGTGCAAGCTCTTAGACAAAACACTGAGCCAGTGGTAAATGAATGAATGAATGACTGAATTCAATAATCTGAGAATTAATTAATGCATTCATTTTTTTCCAGCAAATTTTTATTGAGCAGTTACTATATTACAGGCACTGAGGTATGAGCTAGGGGTATAACTGTGAGCAAAAATAAGCCTGATATCTTCACGGTGCTGCTTAGAGCCTAGTTAATCATCTAATTATAAAAGTTAATAGGATATTGCATTTGAACCAAGGTCTGTGCAGTGCACAAAGGTTTGAATTCTTATCATAGGAGAATTTTGTAAAATCCATGAGGTCAGAAAAAGATTGAGTAGGCTAAGACCTTATGCCAAAGTAGGAGCTAATCCATCAGGGAGAAATAGGGGGAACAGCATGATCAAAGACAGGTAGCATAGTGTATTTGAGGAACCAAAGGATGAGAAGTCATAGTGGAGGGAGGAAAGGAAAGCCAGATAAGATAGATGAGACAGAATACATCACCATTCCTGGGTCCCTCTGTCCCTCAGAATAACAATGATAGATGATAGATACCATGCCAGACAGAATAAAGTAAGTGCTAAACAAAGGGTCAAACTAATGCAGGAACAATTGGCTGGAACCTCAAGAAAGACTTCAAAAAGAGAGTCACCCCAAGCAGAGTCTAAAATAGGCACTGACTAAATTCTTCTGTAGCCTGTTTCTGTTAAAAAAAAAAAAAAAAGTTGTACTACAACACAGCCACGCCCATTCATTTGCATAGTGTCTATAGCTACTTTTGCACTACAGTGGCGAAACTGGGTAGTTTCTGCAAAGACCGCTGGGCCTGAAAAACTGAAAATATTTACAATCTGGCCTTTTACATATGACGTTTGCTGAAACCTGGTATAAAAAAATGAGCAGGCTTTTAAATCATAAGATGAGAGGAAAAAGTTTATTGTCCCTGGCACCTGGAAGAAGGAAGCTTGAACACATCTTCTAGCGGATGCTCTCACTGACTAAAAGAATCACAAGAAGGAAAGCACACATAGGTATTTTTAACAATGCCTCAGAAACCAAACAGGGCAAGGTTCGTGTATTTATGCATATTTTACTTCACAAAATAATTATATTTCACAAAAGCTGATTGTACACTGGCATCTCCCAAAGTCTACTCTCTGAAAAACATCACACAAAGACGGGATCTGGAAAATAATAAAAAACATTGTGATCAAATGAGTACGTACAGCACTGGGTAAACAAAGTGGAACCAGCGTATTTATTGCAGGACTTATTAGAGACTTTAATACACCGTGGCCTTTGTAAATCTTCAGGAGAAGGAAAAATTTGTGCTGTGTGTCTCAAATGTATTTGGTCGCTGACTCCTTTTCCAACATCTTGCTGGCCGGAGTCACCTGAAGCAAACTTTGTGTAACACTGCTCTGGACTTTATTAGCGAATCCTCTTTTGTTAATTTTCTCCAAAACAATAATACCAGAAAGGTACTGCCTTTAAAAATAACTTCAAAACTGTCAAAAGAGAAAAAGGTTAGCTGTGGCAAGCTTTCTTGTGGGTTCATAGGAAGTCAAACCCCACCGATCTCAAGCTCTCCAATTCCTCCCATCTGAAAAAAATTATGTGAATTTTGTTCCCTATTCCTATTTTTAAAATCCCATGTCTGGGATTCCCTGACACAGTTTTAAAGCTTCAGGCATTTACCTCTCTTCTATCTTTCACAAATTGTCAACATCAACAAATTGCACTTGGCTGATTTTTTTTTTTTTAATTCAAAGCATCAGTTCACAAGAAATACATGAATGTCTTTAACCTCTTGAATTGACTGTCTCACTGCATTCCAAATTTTATAAGCCAAATTTCTTTTAAATATTGCAAAAGATACCCTTCTGTCCCCCACCTCAATCATTCAATATGCAAAAGAACTATATAGCCTGAGAGGCTCAAAGTCTATAAGAAATTAGTCATGGACAAGACAGCCAACTACACTCACTGCTCTCAGATCCACCATCTCTATGCACAGAACAAACAGCTCTGTGCATCTGGCTGACCAGTAACCAGCTCAGAGATGGGAATTACCCTTAAGAACACAAATATTCTGTATTTCTCTTATCTTTCAGTCACCTCCAGAAGACCCAATAGAAAGCCAATAAACAGTTTCAAAAGCAACCATAAATATCTACAGACATTCCAGATTCTCTATAGGCAAGCAATTCTCAGGGTATTCACAGCCCTGGAGAAATGGGCCAAATTTTCCATTCTCGAGGCTAAAGGGAATTGAAAAGGGCAATGGAAAAATCACACCATTGATGGTGAGCATCCCTGAAGGCAAAGTACTATTTCAGAGTCTGTACTGCCGGTCCAGAAGCAGCAGGCCATGTGTCCACTCTGAGGTCATCACACAACAGCAGAGAATCTCTGCAGGGCTGAAGCAGCCCTGGGGGCTCTGGTGAGAGGTGCTAAGTAAATTAGTGCTATCGTTTATTAGAGCATAAGAAACAGATGGGAATGGGCAAAATGACAGCTGGAAGAGCGCGGTTTTGGCAGATGAGTGGTGCAGCACTCGGAGGTTCATCTACATGATGCCTATTAACAGTAATGGGAACGGCTTTCCTAGCACTGTACACAGATGCTACAGCTTCTTGAAATTTCATTCCTTGACCTTCTCTCCTTTACACAGATAGTTAACCTAATACCTAATAATGAAATGATTAGCAATCCCAAAACTTTTTCTTATAAAACTTTCCTACCAAGAATGATTATTTTCAACCCATTGTTCCTTGCATCAATAGGAGGTGAGGAGTGGGGAGGAAGAAAGAGAAGGAGGCCAAGGGGAAGTAGGTTGGGAAGTGGGAGGCAGGGAAAAAGTTTGCTAATTGTAGACCTTTCTTCGGGGACAGGGACAAGCAGTTGGACATCTCCCTGACGACAGTTTCTTCTGTCTTTGTTGCATTTTTGAAGCCATCTGTTTTCATTCCAGATGGTACCAAACTCCTGGGTCTCTGCTATATGCTAAGGTTACCCACAGTTCTTACAGAGTCCGATATACTTGGAGCTGTTTGGACATAAGTCATTATGCTTACTTTTGTAACCTAAGAGCCTAAGAAATGGTGAGGGAGTGGAGGGATTGAGCAAAAAGGAAAAAGGACTCATGGACATGGACAACAGTGTGGTGAATGCTGGGGGGTGGGGACTATAAGGGGACTAAATGGTAGTGGAAAAAATATAATAAAGATTAAATTAAAAAAAGAAATGGCATTAAGAACCCATAGTTGTCTGTTCCTTAAGACTAGGGAAAGAAGAAAATTAAAATGAGCATAAGAAAAAGTAATATATTCAAGAAGCATATTTTGATACCTAACTTCTGATAAATGAAATTATTTTAAGCAAGGTCCTTTTTAATGGGCCACAGGTGGGAGAGTTTTGAAATAAGAAGGCAGGCTGTTTGACAGCTGAATTTAATATTTATCATCTTAAGTGAATGTCTAATGCAGGCTTACACATAGAGAACATAATGGAACAGAAATACTTCCTGCCAAAACTAGACTGTCACAAGTTCTCAAAAATAGGTATATATCAGTTTTTATATAGGCTTCTAGATATTCTTTCAATAATTTATTTAGAATTGGACTTTCCCCACAGAGTCAGAGCATACCAAGTGCTCTTAGAGGAAAAGCAGGTCCCAGCAGAAAGAAGCACAGAACAGAGCAGATGCCTCATTCTTTCTCCCCAAATTTACCAATCAGTTAAATCCAGGGTCACGGTGAGGCCAACAGTTGCACTAGCCAACGTGTCTTTTCATGGAAAAAACGTGAGGAGTGGGGAAGAAGCACTTCCCCCACCAAAGTCACAATGTTTTTTAGCATGAGGAAAGATATAAAAATTCAGAGCAGTGGAGGAGGTTGCCCTCAGAAATGACTGAAAAAGGTGTTCTGGTAGCAAATAGTGCAACTTTATGTTATGACTCCTCTGCTAACAAAAAGAAAAAAAAACAAAGCAATATTTAAAGCAGCGTTTGCAGTCCTGGAGAAGGCATAAGGCAAAATACTCCCCCCAAAATGATTCCAATGAGATGGAGACATGAAATGAAACCCTTTGCCTGGTTGCCTGAGGGATCTAGAATGGAAACTAGAAGAATCAAGAAATGACCCTCCCTAGCTTCGGGGTAGCCCCAGTTCTAAGCTGTATGAGAGACGATTCACTCCAGGCTGTCAAGAAAACTACATTTAATTTCCCATTGAAGTAGTCAAGAGTGCTTTCTTGTCAGCCTAGTCTTTGACCAAATGCACCTGACTTCTTTTGCTCGCATCACTTTTCCCACACCTGGACTGGGAGCAAGGTAGAATTCAAAAGGGTCACAAAGGAAAAGAAAATCGATCCATGAAAATGAAAGGAACCACATTCACTCTGCATAGAAAAGAAAATGGAGGAATAGTATTTATTTCAAGGACATGAAAGCTTTCACTCAAAAATGATAATTTTCATAACACAACAATAGGGGAGAGATGTAAAATATAGCATAAGGAACTTTCTTCCAGTATCAGTAAATTGTCTTGAGTGTCCCCAAACAGAATGAGGAGCACCTCTCCACCATACTCAATCCACATTAAACCCATCTGCAGAGGAAGAGTCATCTTTTTCTACTGCAAGGGTCTGTCTGTTACGTCTGTCAACCCAGGAGACAGTAAGCAACTGGATGACAGCATTTAATATAAGGCCTACATCAGAAAAAACAACAACAAATATTTCTAGGCTGAATCAATTTAAAGTGATATTTCCAAATACAGAAAGAGATTATTTAACATTTTCATTCTTGGGGGGGGGGGCAACAGGGAGGAGGGTAGGATACTTTAAATGGGATAAATTTAGGATTTGAGAAGATAATCTTTTCCTAAGGCGAGGGAGAGTAGCAGACTTCAGGTGTAACTGTGGTGGTCACTGGAGCTATTGACAAACACGCAGTACATGTTCTAGGCAGTGTGGCAAGATCCCTTTTCTCCATCTACTTGAACACTGCCATGGCCATGCCACCGCTTCCAAATGCGGCCGGCATTGACTGATCACATCGAAATAGAATTTTGAAGCATTCATGGCTCAACTCAGTCACTCCCTTCCCTGTCTGGGGGATTGCCGAAGTCCATGTCAAGGCGGAGCTCCTGACAGATCAGTTGTAGGAACGACCACAGTGGACAGAAGGAAGCCCACTGTTCACATGTGACGGACTGCATGAGTGCTATGGACTTCCCACAAATCTGTATATTGAAACCCTACTCCTCAGTGTGATCGTCTGGCCTGTAGGAGGTAATTGAGTCGCGAGGTTGGAACCTTTATGAATGGAATTGGGCCCTTTTAAGGAGAGATACAAGAGAAATAATCTCTTTCTTCCATGTGAGGATCCAGTGAGAAGGTGGCTATTTGAAAACCAGAACCCAACCATGCTGGCACCTTGATTATGGACTTTCGACCTCCAGAACTGTGAGAAAATAAATTCCCGCTGTTTAAGTCACCCTGTCTATGTTAATTTTGTTGTACCAGCCTGAGTGAAGACAATGAGCAAGCATGAGTTAGAATGAAACTTGTGATTATATCTTTGGATTGGTTGTTTGATCAAGCCCAACATGTTTGATACAATATGCCCCATAAAACTAACTTCTATTCAATTTCAACTCTGTGAGTTTCATCAAACAACAAGATGATTGCCTTTTGGCTAATAGGTTGTGAACTTCCATGCCCATAACCCATTCGTATGATTAGGTAAAACTCTGAAATTGCTGAAAAACAGAAAAGCTATGGCAAAGACACAAACGACTTGATATCCTTTAATGGTATTATGCTTTTCAAATCTTTTCAACTTTCCTTAAGCAGCTCTCCATGCCCATGCTCTAGAGTCATTATGAGCACAAGAATTCTTAGAAACATGCACATATCGGCTTACTTATATTTCTGTTTATGCACTCTCTCTCTGAAAGAGAAGTTCGTTTCTCTTTCATCAGTGGTGTAGGGAGAGCAGATTGCCCATCAAGCCCCAATGTCACTGCCACATACACTTGAATATGACATGTTCAGCTATTTAGCATTTCCAGGTCTCCATTCCAAGTTGACCACTTGACACTGCATGTTTGTTACACTGGAAATGTTTGAGGGTTGTCAGAGTTCAACTGAATTTGGCAAGTTGCTAATGTATCTAGAGGACTCCAAATTAACCCAGAAAGCCTTTCTTCCATTAGGACTTATACCTCACTTTTCTTATTTTGGGTTCATCTGGCCAGATCTGCTGCAAATACAAGTATATGCCTTCCTTGGTCATGCAGTTTTGTCTGTTCTCTTGAAAAAAAAAAAAAAAAGACTGATGAAAGATTTTTATATAAGCATATCTTTTGTCATTTTTCAGGGATTTCAAAAAAATCAGGTATATGGAAAAATAGTAGAGAAAATGGTTCCTGCTGCCTCCTCAAAAAAAAAAAAATGCATGTTGTCTATTTAATTTACACCAAGTGAAAGCCAGCTACCTGAGGCCCGATTACAGTCCACAGCTCAGACAACCACAGTGAATCCTTATGTATTTTCCAGATAGCTATGGGGCATAATAAGTCTGAAAGAATTTTGCAAAGTATAAAGTGACACTTAAAAGGGAAGTTCTTTCATTTGGGTGTCAGGTATCAACAACAAGGGGTCTTTTCTAGTCTGATTGAAGTAGTTATTTCCAAATACCAAGCTGTACAGATGGAAGGTAAGAGCAACGTGTGTGTTTTAGAAAGGTTCTTCAGGTCAACTTCTACTACTGTGTGTGCACACGTGTGTGTATGTGGTATATGGTGTTCATGGGGTGTTGGTGTGCATTTATGTGTGTACACATGTTTGTTGTATGCTAGCAGGTCAGGAGTGGATTGAAGCTCTGAAGCCAGAGGTTTAGCAAGAAGCTTCCTATAATAATTCATTGATCTGAAAGAGTAGCTCAGGTCAAAGTCTGTGTGGAAAATCTAAAGCTCAAATATCAAGGCTGGAAGACCAAGGAAGAATCAGGATCTCAGAGATGGGTAAGGAAGATACCAGAACAAAACCCAATCAGGAACAGACATGCAGGACATTGCTACTAACAGACAGTCACTGCTAATGTCAGTGGATACCTGTAGCTTCCTGTGCTGAGGTGCCTGGTGTAGGGTATATATGGCTTCACTTTACAAAAGCATTAAAAAGTTAGGTTTGCAATGGACAATGAATTGAAAATACACTTTGGAGTATTTTGGGTACATTTTAAGAATCTTTCAGGAGACATCAGTATTGAGACATGGACTGGTTGGAAGGTAATCCTGTATGTCCCTACCGAAGAAATCACTATGAATGAAAAAATCAGTCTTGAATAGAATACGTGTGTACAGTTGAATAAAATAAAATGTTCAAGGGAATTTTTAATGTCCATCCTTGTGAAGCTGTCTTCAGTCCATAATAATAAATTCACAGGAGTAAAGCCCTCTTAATGTCTCTGAATCAAGGAAAAGAAAAAAGCATGCACACAACACTGAAATGGCCCATCAGCACCCGTGAACTTTACTACTCTGTCATAGCGGGATAGTCTCAAGGAATCATGCTGACTGTCTTCTAATACAGTAAGTGGGTCCATGATTTCAGCCATCTCCATCACCCCAATCCTAACCATGGGAACTATGGTCCAAACCAACCTCTGAGAAGATGCTTCGTGCACCAGGCACTTCCTGCTAGTCTTGCTAGCAACAATTTCTCATCCCTTCTCTTCCCCATTTCCAATTTCCACAGACCTTTCAGCCCCTCTCCATTCCCAAAGAGTTTGCCTCCCATGTGTAACAACCCCCTCAAATCCCATCTTGCACAAGTCAGTTATCTTGTCCAAGCAAGCATCCTAGTAGAACAGGGCCTTGATTTTTGTCTCTCTACTACCCAGCCCAGTATCTGGCACAGAGCAGACACTCAAAATATGCTGAATGAATGAGGGAATGTATAATCCTAATGTCATAATAATGCTGTTGGCAGGGCTCCAAGGGGTAAGAATGGAAATGGGAGGAAGTGAGAAGGGAACCAGAAAAGAGGAGAAAATGGAGGAGGAAACAAGAGTCCACTCATGTCCTCTTGCTGCTAAAAGTCACCCTTCCCCAGTCCCAAAAGCCCCCACCACCAACACATGAAAGAAAGGCAGAGGGGCTGCCCCTCAAATAGTCCACATATATTCCTCAGCTATAAGTCATGTGACTATTTACCTTTAAGAATGACATGGGTTTTTATTCCAACCCAATTTCACTTGGTTACACAACGTATCATATTTTTCAGACCATAAGACGCACCTAGATTTTACAGGAGGAAATAGGAAAAAAAATTTTGAAGCAAAAAATGTGGTAAAATATTTAATAACATAATATAATATAAATAACATAATATTTCACCAATGTAAATGTAAACAGAACATTCGGACTATAAGACACACACCCTTTTCCTCCCAAATTGCGGGGCAGGGGGTGTCTTATAGTCTGAAAAATACGGTAATTTTCCAACAACAACAATTTCCTGTGATGTAGAAACCTAGTATCGTCACCTGACAATGGAGAATTTAATGTTCCCTGTGTTTCAGAGTGTTTGGGCTCTACAGCACATTCAAGGACAGATGCATTTGTGTCTCCAGCACCTAATGAGCCTACAGGGTGCAGAACAGTACAGCTCTCAACCATTCCGTGTAAATTCCCATATACCCTGAGCTGTCCCACATTATACAATGATCCTCTAAACTGCCTTTCATACCATAAATTGAGGTAAAACCAAGAGAACATTTTGAAAGTAGTAAACTGATATGATTTACATTCCTTCTTCCCATAAATCATGTCCCTTGGTAGCCATTTCACTCTTCTAGCTCCAGGGAGTGGGCATGGGATGGGGTAAGGGAGTACCAGCTTGAGAAGGAAGAGGATGCAGGAAGAAAAATATTCCATCAAACAGGAAGTGAAAGAAAAAAGCTTATTCCTTCCATTCCAGAGGAAATGGTAGGACACCAAGTCAAGCAACATGAAAGAAGATGGGGAAAAAAAGCATGTACTGACTCTGTTCTCTAGGCTGGGGTCCTGGATCAGGGCAGGCATGCGAAATACACTTAAGGGAAAAAATAAAGCAGAGAAAGAGCTTCCTTCCTGCTAGGCTCTCTGTTAGAGGTTGGCTCCCCTCAACCCATACCACCTGGGGCATCCCTAGCAGAGTAAAATTGGGGGCATGGCAACAGAGAAGTAGGGAAAGCTTTCCAGCATCCCCTTTATGTCACAGGACAAGTATCTGTAAGGGACCCAGAAGATAGCTGATGGACTTATAAGGGAGGGGATGCTCACAGCAGGGACTGAGTGATCCTGACAGTCATGGACTCCATGGGAAATGTCCCAGACCAGGAATCATGGGAAAGACTCAGGGTCAGGACTAAGGAGGGGCTGAGTTGGAAAGGACCAAGCTGAGACAGAAGGCACCATGATTTCAGAGCTGTAAACTTCAGCACCATTCCAGAATCTCACAACCAGATTCAGGACATGCCTATGGCCACAAGATGGTTCAGTGGGCAGTACAGAGCCCTGCATGCATGAGCCACAGTCTACCCTTCACCATGAGATGAGATCCCTCCACTGTCCACAACTTGCCTGGAGAACAACAAAACCAAAGAGCAAAGGGAGAAATCTGAAGACTAACTCTTTACCCAAACAGACCTTTACCTAAGAAGCTATTTAAATCATCGTATCAAATCAAATTTTATTTTTTCTTGATACCCAACAGAGTAGGAGATACCAGGGAAGGGTAATCTGTTATGAAACATTGAAAAACTACATTTTCTTTGCATATTGGTATACAGCGTGTAACTGTGCAATCCAGCTTCAAGAACTTCTGTAATTTATATGATTGAAGTCATCTCTAAATGGCACTGCCTGGTACCTATTGCCACCAAGGGAAAAGGTGGCTGAGGGAGGGGAGGTCCTTGGAGAGCTCCCAGGACCTACACAGGACCCTGGTGGGAAGGAACCATCCCTCTAACCTTAGGCTCCCAGAGCTGCTGTTGCAATGCTGACTAGAGCAGATAGACCACACATAGCCAGAAGCTGGACATTTAGAGTCAGTTACTTTGCTATGGGTGCAGTCTCCAGCCTGTGCCCTGTAGCTGTGTCAACATCTGTCCCCTCCTACCTCACCATGGTTCTCCCTTTGGGAAAGAGTCAGGTGATAGCTAAGTGTGTGTGTGTGTGAGCATGAGTGTGTGTGTGTGTACAGGAGAGTATCAAGAATCAAGACTCCATGATTCTGCTAATATGGAAGGAAAACCCATCTTTGCCCCTACTTTTATTCCAGGGATGTAACACATATGTAGAAGTTCCAGATTACGGGGCTTCCTAATCAACAGTCATTGTCAGGGTGGATGCCTAGCTTGACTTCCTAAAATCAACATGAGCTGCGGCCTCCCTACATACCACCACGGCTCATGCCTCAGCTCTCAGGACCCAAGGAAGGCAAAGTCTGCCCATATCAGAATTAGGCCTTTTGTAACTTTTTAAAAATTCTCTGCAAATGGAATTCCCACTATACAACAGAGGAATCAATTGTTCAACTGTTGGACAAGTTTTCAGGACTGCATTATGTACAAAATAAAGGCCTGCCCAATTTCTTTTCTCCCCATTTTGTTATTTAGATTTCCTTCTTTGTTTTTGCAGATTTTTTTCCAGAATAGGTGTCAATTTACATTGTAAACATTGTTCTTAATTGCTTGTAAGACTGAAGAATAACCTGCACACACTGAAGTTATTTTAGACAAGAACAAACAATTTTAATACGGCAGTTAGTGGGGAATTGAGAACAAAGGCTGCAGTTTTATTTAAAGAACAAGTCAATCACCCCAATAGAAAGACAATGCATACACTCCTTCCGTGTGCACAGCTGAAAAGCCTGAAGTTGCACTGTTTTAAAACGTGTGAAGATATTCGGCACAAAAGGCCCAGTTCTGAACATCAATAAAAGAAATTCAAGTAGAGCTATGGTAGTTCACAAAGAAACAAAGCCTTCGCCCTTGAGGGAAGGGATTGTGTCCTGTGAAACCCAGAATTCAAAGATGACAGGATCTGGTTTTACTGCCAGGCAGAGAATCAGGAAATTGACTTGACACAGAAGTTTTATGCAAACTGACTTAACACACACCCCATCAAATATATTAAATGCATCAGATAAGGAGAAGGAAGTACTGAAAATCAGAGACAACAGTTACTCAAAGACAACTCTCCTTAAAATAACCAGCTTTCAAACCCCTACTTCTTACATCAGGACACTCTCCTCTTTTCATCGGTGAATTTACTTAGAACAAGACTCCGAGTCAGGAGTTAGCAAACATTTCCTGTAAAGAGCCAGACAATAAATGTTTTAGGCTTTTCAGGACATCTGTCTCTGTTGCAGCTATTTAACCCTGCCATTGTAGTGTGACAGCAGCCATTGGTGATTCATAAACAAAAGGGTGTGGCTGTGCTCTAATAAAACTTTATGACACTGAAATTTGAATGTGACATAATCCTCATGTGTTATAAAATGTTTTCCTTTTTATTTTTTCAACCATTTAAAAATGTGTAAACCGTCCTTTGCTGAAAGGCTGCTGCAGCCTGCCCAGCCTGGCTCCATAATCCACAAACCCTTCAAAAGTGCAACCTAACATGACCTGCACAAACAGAATCATACTGCTGAATACATGTTCAGGAAGAATGGACATCTATGAGAATGCAGAAACTAAATGACAGCCACAAGAAAGGAAAAATTAACAAACCCCAAATAGAAAAGAGAGCTGTAAAAGGTGGTGAAACTTATTCACATCAGTCCTGATGATGTGAGTGTGAGGAGGAGGGTTAGGCAAAACAGCAGTTTTACCACCAACACTTGGACTTGATTGAAGGTGAGTTTGGCAGGAAGTCCCAAATGAGAAAGCATGGCCCTGCTTCTGTGAATGGAACATGGGAGAGGGGAGGAGAAAAGAGGTCATGAAAATAATGAAAACGTGGAAGGCTAATATAATGGAGCCTTTGTAGGTGATGGTAACTACTCTAAATGCTATAATACACATTTTATCATTTAATCCTCATAACAGGTCTATGAGGCATTATTACCCCATTTTACAGATGAGGAAACTGAGACCCTAAGAAAATAAAAAACATACCTGAGGGAGGGATGGAGGGAGGGAGGGAGAAAAGGAAGGAGAAAGGGAGGGAAGGAGGGAGAAATAGCAGTCCAATCCTAAAGATGGAGGACTTAACCCCACACTAGGCTGTGTAGGGAATGGGAAGTAAAAGGCTATTGGAATACGCAAAAACTGAAGAAGTGAGGGACAGTAGGAACTCCTCTTTTTTTATAAGTAGTCGTGCATTGATAGGCTCTACTCTTCCAAGAGAATAGTTTGGATGAAGGTTTCCTGGAGGTGAGTTGAAAGTCATTTAAAAATGACTGAAGGAACTAAATATTGAAACATGCACACAACTACAGGAAGCACGCACACGGAGGACCTGGAACTGGGAAAAACAAAGATTCAGAGGAGATTTGAAAGGGCGAAGATGATTTGAAGAGCTAGACGTTTTTCCTCTCAGATCTAATATATGGACAGATTTTCAAAAACACAGGTTCTACAAACTGCCTCCCTTTGATATCCAGGAGGGCATGTAGGGAATGCAAAGCAGCTAGTGCGAGGAGCATCCCCCTCCGTGTGGGTCCAGGCTGAAGTGCTTAGGGAGCTTGTTTTAAATACGCAGAGGCCTACATCCAGCTATTCAGCTGGTCACAGGAATGATATTAACTCACATGAAACCACATCAACAGGAAACATTACCTCCACTTATAAACAAACAAACAAACAAAATATAAAGTGCTTTAGGAAACTAGATAACTCACCCTAAATCAATTCTGAGTGGCCAGAACTGTTTACTCCCTTCCAATGTGCATCACTTTATTGAGGCATGCTGACTTTATCAGGATTTCCCCAAAACGTCTCCAGCAACCCCTGTGTTGTCATGAATCAAAACCTTCCCCCAAGAGAACTTTCTCTCTGAAAAAGTGTCTTTACGCTCCATGAAGTAAGGCATGTCTACTTTAGATCTAGTTAATTGATCAAGATAAAATGCAAAAACTCTTCACTTTTAAAACACATGGAAATTGTCTGTACCTTGATTGTACCTTGGTGTTAGTTATACGGCTATATATGTGCTTATCAACATTCGTGGACCCGTACATCAAAAATTAATTTGAGTATATGCAAATTATATCTTAATTTAAATAAGAGTAACTTTAAAAAATTATTGAAATTTCTGCCTGGATGTGAAAGACTTTTAAAAAAGGAAACTTCTAACTTCTGAGTGTCTGCTTGATTTCTGAAGGGGAAACATGAATGAGCCAATTCAATGCCTCATTTCGGGGTGATTGACAAGTCACATTTGAGTTACTAAACTAGTTCTGGTGTCGGGACTGGTGGATTCCACTAAATCCAGCTGTGACTCTGTTTAACCCGAGTGTTCCCCGGAGGCCTGCCTTGGCTGTCTCTTTTCTCCAAGCTGCAATTGAGAGGCTTTGCCAGTGGCCCTTTAAACACGCTAATGAATGAATGGACAACTAATTACCTTGTAAATATGCATGAATAAGCACAGATTCCTCAGCAGTAAGCCAAATGCCTGGGCGCCCTCTTGCTACCTATTTGTGCAAGAGAAAATATGTGACATTCCTACAGTGGAAGCTGAGGCTTCTTGTTCACAGAAGTGAAACTTTCAACCTGGAAAGAAAACTAACACGTTTTCCAGAATGGGACGCTTTCAAAGACACACTTTTAATAAAAGTAAAAGACAAATTCAACCCTGAAGGATAGGCCATCACTAGTTTTTTGGACCTTAATACTTAGTTGAAACTTTCCACTCAGGTGATTTTTTAATTTTCAAATGTTTTTAAAAGGTCTCTCCCTCTCCCTCTCTCCTTTTTTCCATTGTAAGTCATACCATCTCTTTGGTTCTCAAAGATTCTAGGGCTTTAAAAGCCCTTATGGATGATACTGCTCCCTGATCTAGGAATGTTAGCCTCACACTTCAAAACCTGTGCCAAAGAGGGATTTGGTTGGTTCCTGGAAAAAGCACTCTTGTCGGAGCCTTGGTGGAAAAGCCTCTCTTAGAAAGCATCTGTAGACTCGTCTCGGGCCAGATGGAATCATCCACTGTGGTGAGCTGAGGAGTTAAGTCTGTTCAGAGTGTGAATGGAGTGAAACCCTGTATCTACCCTTTGGTAACAGAGTGACCTTCAAGCAAGTCAGTTAGCCTCCTGAGTCCTCAGTTTACTCACATGTCACATGGGACTAATAAAAGCCAGCTTTCAGGATTGTTTTGAATATTAAATTAGATAATGTATATGAAGTATCTAATACTGCATCTAGCATATGGTATTTGATGATTATTTTTCATTAGTAATACTAGTACGACCCAAAGAAATAGTAAACAAATTTTGTTTCTATAGACTTTATACCCAATCTACTCTGGACACAGGATTATTCAGTGGGGATAATATTTCCCTAATACCAGGTGGTTCAAGTTCTGATTTCAGAACTGAGGGAACATGGATGATCGTGTCTAAGGCAGGACCAATGATGGCCAAGAGAAAGTAGACTCTGTCAGAGTCACTCAGCCACTCTGTACTTCCTGTCTTACTTTTTATACCGGGTCTGTGTTCAAGCCTGAGCACAAGCAAAAAGCTATTATGAAACTACAATGATATTTGACACTTGATCTCTAACAGATCAATATAAGAACTGGCAAATCCTTTAGTGCTTCCTACATTATACCCCACCGAACATTGACTCTGATAGTCAATGTATTAGTTCTCTCCCAGTTTGCATACTGAAAAGTATAGTTTCTTGGTTGTCATCTAAGTTATTGACTTAAAATTTAAAAAGATAACAGGAGCCCTGGCTGGTGTAGCTCAGCGGATTGAGCGCGGGCTGGGAATCAGAGAGTCCCGGTTCGATTCCCAGTCAGGGCACATGCCTGGGTTGCAGGCCAGGTCCCCATGAGGACCATGTGAGAGGCAACCATACATTGCTGTTTCTCTCCCTCTCTTTCTCCCTCCCTTCCCCTCTCTCTAAAAATAAATAAAAAAATAAAATCTTTAAAAAAAATGTGGCCTGGCTGGTGTAGCTCAGTGGATTGAGCGCAGGCTGGGAACCAGAGGGTCCCGGTTCAATTCCCAGTCGGGGCACATGCCTGGGTTGCGGGCCAGGTCCCCAGTGAGGGCCATGTGAGAGGCAACCACACATTGCTGTTTCTCTCCCTCTCTCTCTCCCTCCCTTCCCCTCTCTCTAAAAATAAATAAATAACATCTTTAAAAAAAATAAAAAATGAAAAGATAACAGGGTCTCCAGTTTGGAAATGTTATAAAATAAGGGTAATTTTCTCTGGTTAATAAAACTTGCTGAGAGTACTTATTCAACTAATAATATTCCACCAGTCAGTCCATATTTCTCCATTTTGTCTTCAAAGATATACGAGAAACTTTATCAACTGCTTCCTAAATTCCAGGATGTTCTCTTGATCCACCAATATAACACATTAAAAAAAAGAAATATGATTAATTTGGCAAGACTTATTTTAAGTAAACCATGCTGCCTCTCAAAAATCATGGCTCCCTTTGCTGAGAGCTCACCATTTCGGTGATTAATAACTAGGAAGGCAGAATAACATGGCTCAGAACATGAGTTTTTGAAGCCAAATCCCATTACCTTCAATTACTAACCTGCACACTGCTGTGCAAGTTAGTCAACACTTCTAAGTCCAGTTTCCTCAACTATAAAATATTTTTAGAGTGAGTTAAAGTGCTTTGTAGAGTACTGTAGACAAACAAAAGATTCAATAAAATGGTTTTTATTTTTTACAACAAGCCTTGCTAGAATCTGGTTAGCAATCAACATGGTTTACTTCTGAAAACTGGGTCTGTCTCAGGTCTGGTCCACAGAAACAGTCTTGAGATGAACACACGGGTTACCATGCACACAAGCTCTTCAGTGAGGGCTCTCAAGAGAAGAGGAGTGAGGGTAGTAGGATGGGACAGGGAAGGAGGGAGCAAGAACATAGTCTCAGGTAAAGTCTAGCTTCATTCCAATTCCATGGGGAGCTGTGGGGCATACATTGCCTGGCAGAATCCATCCTGCCCTGGAGAAAGGGAACAAGGCTTTTGTCACCCTTAACCAAAGTCAGTAATTGACTATAGGACACCAAGAACTGTGGGTTCAAAGATAAAGCTCCCAGAACTTCTTGGCAAAGCAGTTCTGCTTGGCCAAGGCCAATCTTCCAAAGAGGGTCACTCAACTGTTAAAAGGGATCAGAGAATTTCACTCAACTGTTAAAGGGGATCAGAGAATTTCGGTAGCTCATCACAACCGGCATCTACCCTGAAGACATGCCAAGCACTCCATCAAACTTGGGACCCACCAACCAAATGACCTCTGGGGCAAAACACACGTAGCTCTACGCCACCTCCATTATCTTACTCTTTCCTCATTTTTTCCTCCTTCTAAACTCTCCTTTTGTTGAAACATATTGTGATTAAGCACAATTACAAAAAACCATAATATCTCCACTTCCAAGTTACAGTCTGTCTTACTGCTGTCAAAACATGGTTACAAACTATTTTTTTCTACAAAGAGCTTGAACATAGATTAAAATATAGAATTCAATTTGGAGAGGGGGAAATTAACAAGTAGTACATGGTACATGATAAAGCTTTTAACGGGCAAAGCATGTAAGAGAATCAAAAGCCCAAATGTTCTACAAGAGCACATTTTAGATATTCCTGAAGCCTACTTTAGGGCAGTTTACAGAAGGAGGGAAAAAAACCTTATTAGCAGTTTCATTCTCCACAGTTTCAGTTACCCGTGGTCAACCATGGTCTGAAAATATTTAATGGAATATTCTAGAAATAACTTGTAAATTTTATATTGTGAGCCATTCTGAGTAGCATGATGCAGTCTCACAGTGTCCCAATCCGTCCAGCCCAGGACAGGAATTGTCCCTTCATCCAGTGTCTCCATGCTGTATACTCTCCCGTCCTGCTAGTTCTTAGTAGCCGTCTGGGTTATCAGATGGGTTACCAGAAAAAGAGACAGAGAGAGGACACATTCACATAACTTTTACTAAAGTATCTTGTTATAATTGTTCTATTTCATTATTAGTTATCCTTATTAATCTCTTCCTGTGTCTAATTTATAAATTAAACTTTATTATAGGAATGTATGTATAGAAAAAAATATTATATACATAGGTACTATGCATGGTTTCAGGCCTGCACTGGGGGTCTTGGAACATTTTCCCTGAGAATAAGGGAACACTACTGCATTCTTTAAATTCCTTCACGAAGTTCCTTCTAAGGGGACTAAGAAGTTAAAATTTAAGAACTCCTACTGAAATGTTATGATGATGAACTTTCACCATTGTATGTATGTAAAAACATATCAACATATAGCCTACAATGATATATTTTATGCTTGAATTTAATATCACAGAGACTTCACTTTTTAATATTGAGGCATTAGCATCTATACATTTGTGTCTCTTAAGAGTCCACCATCTTCCATAGTGGTTCTACACTGTGTGGTTTGTAACGTCACGGGGCAGTTTCGATGGCACAGTAACGCTGGGGACACTACTGACATTTAGTGGACAGATCCAGGAACGTTTAGCACCCAGCGTGACCCAAAACAATCTCTTGCAATGAAGAATTGTCCCACTCACCTCCTGGCATGACTTCCTAACATCCTACAGGACATTTACAAAGGTAAAAACTTGTTCATCATTATCTGAGCCTAAACAAGGAACAGAATGGCAGCTGTGAGGGAAGGGGAGAGGGTGGGACTGGCTAAAAGAGGTGAAGGGATTAGACAAAGAACATATTGGCATAACACAAGGACGTGAACAACGGTGGGATTGACTGTGGGAAGGGGAGGCTGGGTGGAGGGGGACAAAGAGGGAAAAATTGGGACAACTGTAACAACGTAAACGATAAAATTTTTAACTCATTATCTGAGCCTAGAATGTAAATACTTTCACATATTTAAAGAAAAAACTATCTACCATTCAATGTGAATATAAGTGAATTTTCCAGGAACGAAACTGCTAGGCAAGTCAAGGGATAATGATACGCTGTTTTTGCAACTCTATCAACAGTTGCTCCCATGCAAGAATGTCATGACAGCCCTGGCTGGTGTGGCTCAGTTGGTTGGAGCGTTGTGCTGTAACCGAAGGGTTGTGGGTTTGATGCCCGATCAGGACACAGACCTAGGTTGCAGGTTTGACTTCTGGTCCAGGCACATGTGGGAGGCAACCAATGGATGCTTCTTTCTCACATGGATGTTTTTTTCTCTCCCTTCCTCTCTAGCTAAAAGCTAAAAGCTATGAAAAGGTGTCCTTGGGTGAGGATTTAAAAAAAAAAGAAAGAAAAGAAAGTCATGACTAAGCCACTTAATGAAACTGAATCACCAGTATAACACATTTCTATCAGTCTGCATCTGTTGCTGACCCATGGTGAGCCTACACAAAGACGTGTTGATTTGACTCCCTCATTATGTTTTCTAGTGTGCTTTTCCCAATTATTTTCAAATTCAAATGCATATTTTATTATAAATTGTTTTCCTTTCCATTTTGTTTTACATTACTGTGGGGCTATTTTATTGATTTTTTTAAACAATCATGTGAATTCTTGTCAGGAGATTAAAGAGAATGTTATATTTGTTATTGAAAGGGGAGCACTGGGTCCAATAGGACTTTGAACTGACATCACGCCCACGTTGCTCCAGGTGGTGAAACTGGTCCTCATCCACTGTAATATAATCACAGGCTTTTCAGCCCTGACTCCTCCATCAAGACTTTTCTCCTAAGAAAGGCCAGGCTTTCTCACCCAGGACTGAAAGCTTTGCAGGATGCTCAAAAATCAAGGTCAAAGTCTCACCTCCATGTGATCATGTAGCTGGGACTAGGTCTCTGCATATTATGAAGTTTTCCAGTAAGACTAAAGATGTTCACAAAGTCTCTGAGAATCCCCCATTGTCACAAGTGTTAGACTTGGGCATTTGTCTCCATTCTACACCTCAGTCAACACCAAAATAAGAGCCCGTCTTTGATTCTGAAGAGTATACTCCTACAGAATCTTTCAGCTGAACACATAGAAAGCACATACAACTACACACATAAAACACCATTTCACTTGCCTGTGTATATGTTCTGTGTTTATGTCTTTTAGTAGCAGCAAAGTAGACATTTGAGAAGATAAAAACAGATGGTTTCCTGTATCCCACTGACAAACCACAAAACCAAGGTGGTGTCAGGTCAAACTTACCCATAAACTTACTAGAATTTTGAGTGTCTCAGATTCTCTCTGTTATGAAAAGTTAACAAACATTATAAGAAAAAAGTACCCATTTGCTCCTATTTGGATGGATAATAATAAGAATATACAAAGTTGAACTAGGAATTCTTTTGCTTCTATGAAATTGGCTATTTTCTCTGATCCAATAGAAAAAATAAAGGCCAAATACTAAATCTGCTAGAATTGATGACACAAAGAAATTTATCCCACCTTCCAAACAACAACAACAACAAAAATGACCAACTTTTATATTTCCTAAAGGCAACCTAAGACCTCTGGTTGTTCCTCCAGGACACAAAATACCTACCATGCCTGCCAGTGTACCTGGGTTTTTCAATGAGAGGTTCCACACAGAAGAAACCACAGGATCTACAGCTAAAGGAGGCACACCAAGATGCAGCCTCAAGAAGCCTTGCCTGTTGTAAACTAGAACACAGGGGGTGGGTTGGGTGGAGGGGGACAAAAGGGGAAAAACTGAGACAACTATAATAGCATAAGCAATAAAATATTTTTTAAAACATACGGGCCCTCTAGTCTAAATGAGGACCCCAAACCTCCTGGTTTCTACAAGCCTCCAACAAGACAGCATTTTTCCAAAGAGAGTTGGTGTTTTCAATCCAGTATAGGGCAAAATGGAAAACAAAAGATATCCTAAATTTTTCTGAGAAATTAATATGAACAAAAGGAAAATCTGAGCAATTGTCCCCATTGAAACAGCAACAACTCCTTGCCTGCAGCCATTTGAATCAGAAACTGTTTGCATTAATAAGGCATTAGCCTTTTAAAAAAATTTTATTGTCAAATGCCAGTCGCTCAATGTCCCACATTTGTGCGTGAAATTCAGAGCAATGAAGCTGACAAAATGTAATTTACTGGCATTGAAATGTGCCAGATTCACGATTTACCTTCCCAGCCTTTCAGGCTGGATTTCACATCCAGTGGCCTTTCTGAACTAGCAGAGAGCTAGCCAAGTTCCATGGGCCACAAAAACAGCCAGGGCACAGCAGGTGGGCAGCCACGGAAGCAGCTGGCAGGGTCACTGATAATACAGGGACTTTTCCAGAGGCGGAGAAAGAACACTGCCATAAACTTCAAACAAAGGCCAAAGCTCCCTTGAGTTTGGAATTACTTCATCTTTCCTGCACATACCTTAAAATGTATGCAAATTTATAATGGGAATGAAATACAAACATTTAGTCACTCTGGAACACATAACGAACTCAAAGTATTTACTAAAGCATAGAACGTAAAGAACTAAATTAAACTTCACAAATAACTTAAATGTATAAAACATTTCATCATCATGATGGAGTATTTTTGAAATAAAGAAGAGAGGAAAAAAATAAGGCAGAACACACAGCAAAAACACTACAAAGTATAGATATTTGGGGCAAGATTTTCCATACATATAAAGTGGCAGAATGTTAAACACTGCTTTATAAAATTTATGTTCAAGAATATCTATCATGACATTATTTATAATACTATGAAATGTGGAAGAAAATAAATGCCCAATAACTGAAAATTAGTTAAATAGATTATGATGCATTCATACTGTGGAACCATTAAAAAATCAGTTTGTGAAAATGTATTTAATAACATAGATAAATGTCCCAAATATAACCCTAAATTTGAAAAGCAGTTTTAAAGAAGTACGCATACTTTTATCCTGATTTCTCGAACTGTGTAAACGGTGTGTATGTGTGGGGGGAGAGAAGGACATGTGCTCCTTAACGCTGGCAACGATTACACGTAGGTTGTAGGATTATTTCATTTTGTGTGCTAGTCCATGGTTTTTTTAATGTTTAAAAAAACAATAAAAATTTTAAATTGTCCTATGTATGAAAAATATGGCAGGATGCAGTAGCAGTTCTATAGCTTTCATATTTAGTTCCTTTAAATAAAGTCCCTCCAGATTGGCAAGGACAAAAAAGTTCTTTCCTAGACAATTTGGATCAAGGTTGAGATGAATAGGTGCCTTCTGCTAGGGACCTATTTGTATTAGAATACAAGTTCGCCTGTGTTTTAAATTCACATTTAGAATATATTTCCTAAACCAAAATAACTCAGCATCTGATTTTTAAGGGATTTGGAGATCTCCATTTCCAAATGCCTGTAACTTCTGTGAACAGTCCATTTAACAATTAGCAGGATTTTTATTTTCAGAAGGTATTAGAACTGATTTACGAAGTGTCATACCCTAATCAGAAGTGTCCCACCCTCTGGAAAGCTCCTGATCTGATCTTGACCAGCCTGCCTCCTACCCCCACAGAAGAAAAACAATACTGTCTGCAATAAAGACTAAATTTACAGCCTAAAAGGAAAACTAAAACACACCCAGAAACTCTGTAAGGCATAAAGAAAAAGGGTTTCCACGGCCCATTGTCGTTTGAATTGAGCTGAATGTGGCTGTGGTCAACTGGTCAGGGACAAATACCAACTTCAAATGAACTCAAGCTCAAGGCTCCTCAGTTGTGACCAGAGTGACAGGGACAACCAATGTCCAGAGGCAATTCCTTCAGCAGAAGATAGAAAACTCAGCAAGAGCCTTTCCTACCAATTAAAGGTAGTCAATATTGATTATCTGAGGGATTTCCATGGTCAGGAAGCAAATTAGAAACTCAATACCTGAACTATTGCTAAATGCAGTTATCAACTTCAGAGTTTTATCTCATAAAACCAATTCATCTTAGAGTTTAATTCTATTAAATTAGGGCTTAGAAATAAGATTTGCTCTAGAATGAATGCATCATTAGTTTTAAAATGCAATATACTGAAACCCAAAATGTGCTATATTACAGTTTGAAGAATAAATGAGTAAAAATGGCATCTGAATGCACTTCTCCCTAAATATATTTACCAATTGAAAAAGTGATTATGAAGATGCTGGCCCTCTGGTACAAGGGACAAGCCCCTCTCTTTAGTTTAAAATGACCTCGGTGGTTCCACTTCTTTGCTAACGTGTTCCCTTTGTTCTGAGACTTCCTTATTCCAACCATCAACATTTTTTAAGGGAGAAGAAGAGTATCTTCCCTGACAAGTTCTACAATAAAGCCCCAGGAAACTTGTGCTGCACGTTTCAAAGTTTTGAAAAAACAGGAACTCTAAACAGAACTACGTGATGCTATATAAGTTTTAATATGCCGCACCAATGGTTTCCGTTCTGCAGTTTTTAAATAAGACAGAGCCCATGAAGATTCTCCTTCCACACATTGTCAAGAACGGGGTCTCAGTTCCTATGGAAGAGGCTTGATACTCAATTTTGACATCTTGCAGAAATGGAAAATATGTCCCTGATTAAACCTAACAAAGGAGTTTGTCCTGCAATGCCTGCTTCCCCCATGCACATGAGGGTTTGAGCATCCTATACAAGAAAAGCTCAGTGGGTACAAATCCAGTAAACAGTAATGTTACAAGATGGAGAATGATAAATAAAATAGAAAGAGGCTCAGACCATGTCAAAGAACCCCTGGGAAGGCTGAATATTGAAAGATACACCATTCTGGGGAGAAACGGCTGCTGATCTTGATGGAGTCTCAGATGCTCTGATGATAACAGGCGATTTCCATCAGTAACAATGGCCAGAGGTGGGTTCTTTAGCACTGAAACCACGTTTGCCATTTTGAAAGGAAATGATTATGTGTACATGAATTGCACGGTATTACACTGCATTTTAGGGCCCTGCATAACGTTATTATACCCCCATGAAATACTGTATGCATTGTCTCATTTACTGTGACAGAAAACCAGTATCACAGTGTCTTGTAAATAGATGACATATAGGTTAATCTAGCATTTGGATTTGGGGGAATAATTCTATCTTAAACTTTTTGATATACAAAAACACAAAGCTATCACAAAAGATATCCAGGGAGCTTCAGCAAGTGGGAGGCGATCACAGCTTGGTCTGGTTTTAATACAGGGTTTTCAGGTGGACTGCATCATGATGATGGGATTCTTAGCTCCATAATAATCCACAACTTTCAGTAAATTATGGGTCATGCGAGATGCGGAGGAAAGGAGGATGAGACCTGATTCTGACCCAGCTTTTCCCTAAATGAACTAACTGTTCACAACCATCTATTCCTCCCTTTCAGCTCTTCTATCCATTCTTGCTTTATATGTATAAACTCTACTTATCTACTGGGGGGAAAAAAAAACAAAACCTAAAGGAAGACAAAGAGAATGCAAATTCCTGTCTTTTACCCAGAGAAAAACCGTTATATAGATAAATATGAGGAATATTGCCAAATTTCATCCCAAGATGAGAAATTATATTGAAAGCTTCCCTAAGGACCATTTGCAAGGTCCTAGAAGAAGACTGAAGTCCCCTGTTGTCTAAAATAAGTTTCTGGAACGTCCCATAGCTCCTACTTCATAAAAAGGGAGTAATAAATATTGCCAGTCAAAATGGTAAAAGAGCATCTCCAAATATAAATCTTATTATTACTGTCACATTGCCACAGATGAGGAGTCAAAATTAATTTATTTTTGTAAATTAAAGCCTGCATGACAATCTCAAACCTCTGATGTGCTCAGTTAGGGAAAGCAGCGGCCCTCTCCTGCCTCACCATCTCTCTCTCTGAAAATCAGCCATCTGGCACAGGGGAAAGAGATTCACGTAGAGTCTTGTAGACCAATAACCAGATGTGTGACCTTGAGCAAGTCAGTTAACTTCTCTAGCATCCAGTTTCCTTCACTTCTAGAAGGACAGGGTAGCACATCTCTAGGTCCAGCCTTGCTCTTGAACTTGGACATTGCAATTCCAATGGCTATTAACAAAATGATACCTAAGAATTCAAGAGAAAGGCAACAAAAACAACAACAACAAAAAGCCAAAAAAGAGAAATCTTCTCTCTTCTGCTAAGGAGAGAGGAAAAAGTGGAGAGGAGTGAACCACAATCACTAAGACTCAGAGACAAAACTGCTTCACATATTAATAAAGCTTAATAGAAAACTTGTACAATGTCATCAAGTTGTACTTCAGTTCAGAGCATTTTTAAAAGGGAATGTGAAGAAAAGTAAAAGCATCCCACTGCATGTCTTTTTCACACAGCAGGAGCGGCCTGTAGACAAACATCAAGAGACAGGAATGGCTAATTTAAAAAATAAAATGCAAAGTCCTATGGCCCAGTTCAAATTGAATCTGACAGTGAAGGTCACAACAACTTTTCACTTTTATTTAAAGATACTGCCTTGATCACTGCTGGACAAAACACAATAGCAAACAGGGACTAGTATTAGTCTATCCTAAGAAAGATCACCCGAAGGTGGTTTGTTTTTTGTTTTTCTTGCTTGTTTTTCTAATAACTTTCTTTCTTTCCTAGTTAAAATTGATAAATTATGAACATTTCAAAAAATGATAAATATAATTTTCTCTAAAGTACATTGTGAGAAAGTGTAATCAAAAATTTCCCAAGCAATAGACTCACTGCCTTTTGAAGGTTCTCTGTACACGTTTAATTTCTTATAACTTGCAACTTTTCAAACAGTTCCAATCTGTTCTTGCTTTTCTTGTCTTCTTTCTCTCCCTCGCATTTTTTTTCTAGCCTTACCAATCACAAGGAGTGGTAAAACATTTGAGTTTTAAAAAACTGTTCAAACCAGTTGTAAGATTCATTGTCTGTAAAGAAAATTGCTCTGGCCTCCAACATGTGTTTTCAATACAAATGCATTGCATACAAAGTAAAAAGACCTCTTGTCTAATATGGCAATTCTCGTGGAGCCATTTTGGTCTTTAGAGAAAGATCTCACTTATATCTTGGTGGGAAAAAAAATGTGAAACAAAGCAGACTCTGCACCTTCCTCAGGCCTGTTTTATATTTCTCCCATGCTGTCTCCTAAAGACACTAGCACTTGATAAAAGTTCTGGCCTTTTTGGTGCAGAACTCTGCTTGTCATTTCTTTGGAAGTGATTAAAGACATTAGCACAGATTCACCATAAAAGCCTGAACAGCGAGTGTCAGGGACCACCTCCCCACCCCTGGCCCCATGTTTTCTCCACTGTGCACATTTCCCAAGGTTCTTTATGGAGGAAGGGAGGTAGTATTTTCTTAGTTTCCCTTTTCTAGACTCTCTGGTGAAAATAATGCTGCTGATAAATTTTTGAAAATATTTCCAAAGTACTTCTACTCTTAGTATCAAAATCATCTGCTTTACAACTGAGTTTCTATGTGATCCTTGCTTGTTGACTCAATTCCAGGGGCCAGGGAAGAAAAATGCTCTTCAATGCAACCAAAAATGATGCCAAGAAAAATTAGAGGGTTTTGGAGTCAGACTACTCTAGGTTGTAATCCCAGTTCTGTTCCTGTGTACACATTATTTGGTTCTCTGTGCCTTCTTCCCAAACCTTAAAAGAGGAGGTAGTAACAGAATTTACATAGAAATCGTTCATACGGAAGTGAACTATTCAAAATGTGTGGTTCATATTTGTGGAGAGAACACTTTCAGTTGTCACTTCCCAAGATCTTTGGGAGCTTCTTTCCACATTTTGATAGTTCCCCATAGTGTACTATCTTACCTTCCCAAAGAAGAATCTAAAAGGTACATTTCCTGCCTCCCTTTTGTTATTTAGATCCCTTAAATGGGAAGCACCCCCATTAGTTATGCAGAGAAAGAGGCCAAGTGCTGGCCTTACAATCTCTGGGCACAGATTACTAGACACCGTGTGGTTCTGAACCTGTGGCTGCAGTCCCACCTTTCTGATCACAGTGAAGGTTGTTCAGTTTCATGCTGTGTGTCTCAGAGTCTTTACTGGAAGCTCAGAGTTAGGTCTGTAGCTTAGGTCTTCAAACTGAGTCTAAGAGCTCTCTATATCACTTAAAATCTCCTGTGATTTTAACTACCTAGAGTGGATTCTGTTGTTTGCAGCTAAGAAGTTCATCAAAAAGATATATAAAAGTTCTTGTTTTTGTACTTGATATATAGCAAAAAACCTGTACATATTCATTGCCACTCTGTTATCTTCTGAGGTTTTGTATGTAATCCCGTCCTCACTAGCAAGATGAGAGAGAAATAGAAAGATGGGGGAAAAAAAAGAAAACCTAGCTATGCCAAAATCTCTACCCATCAGCCTGATATAATTCTTGAAAGTCACACAACTTTAGACTAAGTTCTTACCTCCAGAAGACCCCTGACTGGCACAACTGGAACAGATTAATAATTAAGAGAAGCAATCCCTAGAAGAATGGGATACTGAAAGTTAAGTTTTAGTATGTAAGCAGTAGGCAGAAAGTAGAGAATCATTAACAATGACCCTAGAGGGTACGGTCAGGTAAAGGGTGACTCAAAAGGGATTGGACTGAAGTGTGTGATGTAGGACACCCTAAAAACGCACCTTCTTTGCCTAAGATTGCAAAATGGCTTACATAAAACAAGCCATCCTAGGTGAACCCAGCCAAAACTGCTGACCCACAGAATGTGAGCAACCATATGACTTGTTTTGGGGTGGCTTGTTATGCAGCAAATGCTGCCTCATACAATCAGGATCTGAAAATACAGAGTTAAAAAAATGAAAGGTCTAGAGTGTGTAAGAACAGTCCAGACTGAGGAAACCTCATGAGGAAGGCTCCTGAGGCAGTAAAACCTGAGAAACTGAAAGACAGGTAAGGCTAGAGCTCAGTGAGGGGGAACAAGGCACCTCTGTGAAGTCTGCATGCCCTGTCTTCATTTAAGAAGCTCTTCATATCCTGTTTCCTGGGACTGACACCCCACCCCAATCCAAATGCCCAAACATATAATGTTCTAGATGCTTGGTTCACACTGTTAATTTCCTTCCTACCACTCACCCCTAGTTCCACTGGCACCTTCCAGTTCCATTGGCACAGTGCCCTGAGTCTTAATTTGTGGGACACCTAAACTGCTATAACTTGGAAAAGCATACAGTTTTGTCAAGAACATGCTACTAACCTAGGGACTTTGAGCATTCTCTTCTTACTTTCAGAACTCAATTTTCTTCAAGTGATAATGAGCACTCATCATTCCCTCTTCTCCTCAAAACCCACAAAGAGTTCTGGCCTCAAATAAGTTTTATCATTCTTTATTCTCTCCTTATTTACTCCAGGCACCAAAAAAAAAAAAATCACATTAATAATATGGCAAAAACCTATCCAAAAGGGGTCGATCTTTCCTTTAATAATTTTTCAGTTGACTCTGATAGCTGTTTGAGTTTGGTTTCTCTCAAAAGCATTCCAAGAACTTGGGTGCAGGGAGTTTATTAAGGGGGCAAATCCAGAAAGGACAAGTGAAGGAGCAGGGAAAGGAGAAAAGACAGTGACAATGTGTTAGCAAGCTCATGGCTACTATGGGCACCAAGTGATCAATTCTGCTGGGGTGTCACTGATGAAACCATGTGGAAAAGCCTTGAAACTGCCCCACCAAGGGCTAGAGATGCACCATGCTTATCTGCTAACTCCCTTCAAGTCCCTTCTTGGTTTGGGATAGCCCAGGTGCACTAAATTCCTGGCACTTCATCCCATAGACTAAGAGACAGAGACCTTGGAGAAGGGAAGCTATCGGCAGCCTGGAACTGTCCCCTCAACTACAGGTGAAAACAGAGGTGGGCCAAAGGATCTGAGGTGAGACACTGACAGCACCCACTACACTAACACTTACTGAGATTGCTCCATGAGCCAACCCTGGCATCAAATGCTTCCACAAGAGTCGTCTCATGCAATGCTCAAACCAATGCTATGAGGTTACTGTGAGCTCCATTTTACAGTTGGGGGAACTGCGGCCTCTGGCCCGAGTATGTGAGGACAGAGCCAGACCCCAAGCTTGAACACCAGGCAACATAGTAAGACAGATTGCAAACCACAGTCAAAGCAAACACTCCCTAGCATTATGAAAATCATGAGAAGAATAGCAGACATGACCTTCACCTTACAGTCATTAACCTCATTCAAGGCCAAGGTAGAGTTTCTCCCCCATAGTTTTACATTTCTTGGTTAGTCTGGCCATTAAAAACTTTATGTACCTGAAAACCAGTGTCTTTTCTTTTTAACCTGTCTCACCTGGTACTTAACGTCTTGCAATTGTGCTATTTAATAAGTACTATTTAATTCAAAGGTATAGTGGACAACTATCACTTTCTGGGTACCCAGTACCCATTCCCCTTCCCAAGTGAGCCCCGATTTCCACAGACAGATTGCCTCTCCTCCAGTAGTGTAGGCTTGTTAAGAAGGTAAGTCCAGAGGCTTTCCAGAGGTGAACCTGTGCTCTAAGCCTGACCAAGCAGATCCCCTCTCATAGTATTTTTCATCTTGAGCAAGTGATACGAGAACAGAGAAGATCCTGAGACCTTCATGAAAGAAGCAACAGCGGCCCTCCAGCCAGACCATTCTCACTAGAGTGAGGTGCCATGCTCCCTTTTGTATGCTTCCAGACCTTGGCGCTCCCTTGTTTCCGCCATTCCCTGAACCTGGTCCCCTGGTCTCTTGCAGGTGCTCGTTACTGCCCTTCTTCTTTTCCTCCTAATAAATCCCCTTAATTTTGCTTAATTGCCCAGAGTAAGTTTCAATGTCTGTAACCAAGAATCATAACTGATGCAGACAGTAGACAATCTGCTAGTCGAAGCTGTAATGTCCATGTCACCCACTGAAGGTGGAATTTATACATATGTAACACTTGTTCAGTTGCATCTGTAGAAGCTTTCCTCCCCCTCTGAAAGCATATGCAGTTCTTCATTCCCTTATGTAAATGCAAATTTTACCTGGCAGTACAGGGAACTCCTTGGATACTCTAACAAACCTAAGCACATTAACTAAAGCCTTTTTTTTTCTTCATTTGAATGCAGAGGATAGCCCAGTGCAAACGTTACTTAGTGCATTCTGAAGGATTTCTTGACATGTTTTTTTTTTTTTTTAATGAGCTGGATTTTCCCTCTTGTTCCATCACATGCCCTGGTTCCATATTTTTATTTGAATACTCTGCATTATCAGTTTATAATCTAAAGGCTTTAAGCCAGCTATTGATCTGCTTTTTAAAGAACACAAAAGGGTTCTCATGATTTCATAATCTTCTTTATACCCTTTCCCTTTCTTGGAAGTTCTACCCTTTGAAAATGGTGAATGTTGTCCTATTAAATTTAAATTAGGATAAAAGTGCCCAGTGCTCTCTAAAAGCCCAGGACAGATTCATCCAAGTCAGTATTCTTTAAGAATATGTCACATTAACCTCCCCAGTAGCTAGTAATGTTTACGCCACTTTTTAAAAAACCTTATCATGGCCAAGGCACACAGAAATTGTACAACTCTGGAAACACAGCTGGTAGTGGAGCCGCAAATTCACAGTGTAGCAACCTATAGGGTGTTTCAGAAAAGACAGCATTTTACATACAACTCATGAATAAGCAAACAGCTCCTAACCACCCAAATCAACTTGAAGAGTAAACACGAAGGGAATGTTTAGTTAAATTTTAGATGCCATTTGACTAGGGAAAAGGGCTAAAACTTATCAGCTGAGAATGAATTATGTCAATACTGAAAAAAAGCTAAGCATCTGCAGAGAACTGTCTTCAAGTAAAAGTTATACAGACAAAGGGCTAACTGTTTATGCACCACAGATAAAATACACTCTACACTACAAAGGCCTTGCCCATGCAACAGATAACTGGAGAAATGCTTTAGAACATGCGGGATAGACATACATAACTTATTTATATTTGCATAACTGTACTTAAGGATTATCATGGGAAAGAAACAGGCACATACATATACATTGGGACAAAAAAGGACAAAGCAGGCAGCTGTGAACATGTTTCCATTGATAAATGCTAGTTCATACCTGATTGAAGCCCACTACCCTGACGTGAGGCAGGGCTGGCTCTGTGGATGCAGCTATATTCATTACGGTGTGAGGCTTGAAAAGAAGCCAGGACATCTCAGAATTTCTAACCCTGCTTCCTGTTTGCTTAGAGGAAGGGAGTGCTCTTGTACATTAGCAAGTTTCTTGCAGCAAGGGGCTTGTCTTTTACAGCTGGGACCTAAGGGGCCTAGGACAGTCCCTGAAACAAAATTGACATTCAATAAACATTTTGATTTAATTAAATCAAATTTCTCCTATATCTTCTCTCTGTGTCCAGCCTCCAAGTGCGCATAAAGTAGCTCCATAAAGCTTCTAGATTTACTGGAAAATAAACAATTTAACTCCTTATTGAGCTGTTTCCAAATACCGAATATGTGATATGTGTAGGAAGGTCAAAACCACATCTTTTTCATCTCCCTCACTACGTATCTATTTGTACATCATACTTAGGGTTAAGGATAGCTCCCTGATAATCACTTTATATACTATGGAGGTTTGCTGCTCACATTTCAGTTGATGCCAGGGCCTTGAAAGAATCTCCTCACGATACTGGGCATTGGACACACCACACAAGTTAGGTATTCCCTCTCAACTAGCAGGCTGAAGGCAATGCCAGTAACAAAGAATTGCCTCCAGCCAATCCTTGGAGCCACAAAGCATCGCTACCAGTGTAGCAGGTTATTCATCTGTTCAGTTCTATGGCATGGAGGTAAGTGAAGAAACAGAAACAAGGACAGAAAGAGGAAAAAGCCAAAGCAAACTTAAAAGTAGTCCACCCCAACCCTCAAAACAATTCTTTTTCCTATGGAGCTGAAAAATACCCAGATGAGTACCCATTATTCTGCATATTTCTTGGACAAGATTTGACTCAGAAAATGGCACTTTGAAAGCATTTGAGAGCAAACTCCTTTTCCTTTCCTTTGCTCATAATGTCACTAAGAGGAAAACACACTCCGAGATATAGTCCCCAATTCATACTAAGTTCAAAGTCAGTTCAGAACTGTGAAAGTGCTAGAGTTTCTTATGAGGACTGGGGGACAGTACCTGCCCTCCCAATATTAGCTGGACCTGAACATGAACATCAGCTGCAACTGGGTGTGAAAAGAGGAGAAACATATAAATACCTCACTACTTTCTTCTTATAACCTATACTTAAATTTAGCTCAACCTGAAGTACAACTAACTGGCAAGCTTTTTTAAAAAGCACTGTATAATGTTTCCAATTGATTCAACAATTCCTAGGCCAATCAGACAGAGGATCTCATCCTTGCTGGAGCCCCATGACCGTTATGTGTGTACTAGTGGGCCATGGAGTCTGAGAAGGCCATCCAACAGAGACTTCTGTGGGTCAAACAGGTGAGACTAAGTGGCCTACATAAATCAATAATGTTTACAGGTCCTAACTGTTTACTTATTGACACAAATTTACATAAAGCCACTTAATGAGTACAGGTCTGCACAGCTCATGGTACTCTGCTATGTCAGATTTTAGCCATCATGTCATAGCCTGGCTTAAAAGGAAGAATTGCTGGAAACTCATGGGCCAGGAATAAGCAGCCTATTAAGATCTGAAAAGCTGTCATCCACCCTGAAAGGACTTGCATCAGCCACTGAGGATATATTTTAAACTGCCTATCCGCAAGAAAACTTTAATAACGCAGCCTTGCTCTAATGTCTTGTGAGAGGAGAGGCAATTTTACTTCTTCTATTAACCCAACGTGATTACAATGGCTTATTTCATGGAATATTAAGTTCAAATTCTGCTCCCTGGGAGGACAATAAAAAAAAAAAAAGTGTGTGCTTATGACTTTGCCTGAAATAGCCACAGGACCACAGCTCCTTGGTGCTTTTAATGCATCCAAGCAATAATCTACCATAATTTGCTAATGGTGAGATAAATTAGTGACCAAATAATAACCTGAAAAGATGACACCAAGATGGAAAGCAAATGTTTATCTTTTGCAAAGGACAGCATAACAAAGCTTATGGTAGTCTCTCTTAAAAAAAAAAAAATGAAGTCCTTATTGGATACCACTGGCAGTAGCTGTTTAGTAGTGAGACCATTGCTAGACTGGCTAACAAAATACCTGCTCACTTTGTAAAGTAAGAAGCAGCTTCAGAGGCCTCCTGAGCTGTCTAGATGCTTAGGGAAATGAAACTTGGCTTCCTCTAAGCATTCCCAATGAAATCTACTCCCTGGAAATTATTTCAAAAGGTAATTGTACTGATGAAAAATGGCAGGTCCGCCATAATAATAGTCATCTAGGATTTTTCCATAGGTCCAACTACAACAGCTTATAGCCAACCTTGAGAGCCATATTCTCAACTTCTAACTGTAGATAAATGACTGGTTGGAATTGGAAACATAATTGGTTACCCACTAATCCTAAAAGTCAATAGGCATTTCTCACCTAGTTCCCAAAAGTTATGACCAATGTTTATTTGTAATGGCTTTCACTCTCTAATGCCTACTGTCTAATCACTCCCCTCGTAAATGGGAGGAGTTTTTTCTTAATAGCAGAAGACTGAAAGTTCATTTTCCTTGGCTCTACATGCCCTCTGAATAGTGCATGGAGTGATGAAGATTGAACAACTACCTTGGATAAATTTAATTCACAGCATTCATGATATGAAGCTCTCCATCAAGAGTTTCCATAAACAATGCTAATCTCCCGGAATGGGAGCCACAGTTTGGTAAACTACTCTGGTGGCTTGGTGACCCAATTATCCAGGCCTGCCTCCATCAGCATAGCTTATTTGCAAACAGACAACCTCATCAACCATAAAACAAGTTCCTTAGAACCATGGAATGTACAAGTTAAGAAAACCCTATTATTCAATTTATATGTGTCTTTATCATAAGTGGCATATTCAGGTAAAATCAAGTTTACTGAACTCATACCAATGGCTCAGAAATGACATGTTACCTTATAAGTATGACTTATCACTGTTTTTATTTCTTAGAGGGAAAAAAACATTTATCTTTAACATTTTTATTTGAGAAATGCAAATAGTAAGTGGGATTTTAATCATAAACTAACAAACCTAGGGAATTCTGGAAGTTGAGTACGTGTAGAAATGGTGTTTAGACCCTTTAAAAAGGAAAAAAAAAGTGCATACAAATAAAATAATGTTTATTTTTACTTTCTCTTTAGAGGAGTTCCCTGTTTGTGGCCCACACAACAAAATGATCTGATAAGAGGAGCAAGGCTAAATAGCAAACGGCAAACATCCCAACCTAATGTATTTCCTCAGCCCTGACCTTCAGATAAAAATCATACAGAAATCTGCAAAACCTCCAAATATGCAGCACCACATGCTTCCAACATTTTCAGACACAACAGTCAGAAGGGGGAAAAAAGGTACAAAAAGAAAAAAGAAACAAACGTATCGCTACTGAAAACAGGCTTTTCTCTTTAATATTTCAAGATTAGGGTCAGATGAATGCAGTGGCTGCCTCCGCCATTTCTTTCTCCATCTGTGAATGTGCATGTACAGGCACGTGTGTGTACACATATGTGTATGTCTATCATTTTTATGTGTGTGTACCCAATATCAAGTGTGTGAGTAGTTCACATGAGATATATTATATACATACTGTGTGCATATTTAAGAAGAAAAAAAGACTTCAAACGGTAAAAATTTATTGCACTGTGAAATTAGCTTAAATTATGACAACTGTAAGAAAAAAAATTATACGGGCAAAATTTTGGTCTGGTGGAAGAATTCTTTGATGTCTGGATTCCAATTTAACCCCCGACTGAGTTCTAAGAATCAAATGAACAAAGTATATCATACACCCCAAGTCTGCCTGTCAGCGCTAGTCATCATTTTTTATTTTATTCTTTCCAGCTGCATGTATTTACAAGACTCTGTTCTGACATTTCCTCCCCTCAAAATGTACACACTCACTGCTACGGGCAGTTGCCAAATACATTTGTAAAACAGTTCAACCCTGTGTTTGTTTATTCATTAGGCATCTCTATCAGTCTCAATAAATATGTATCACTCTAATTTTTCACATTTGCTTTACATCAGACCTTCATATATCTGACTCATGTGTTTATGTCTGAATATATTCAACCCACATTTTGAAAATATCTCCTCAAATACACACCGAAAATAAAATGTTCACATACAAAAATTCACCTATATGCTGCTTTACTGTCTAGGAAACATTAACAAAAATTGAAAGATGAGAATTATATAGGTTTCAAAACATCCCTGTGCATTCAGATAATATAGTATTCCTTTTTCGGTCTATATCAATGATTCCATGTAACTCTGAACACACCCACAAATAAGTGTTTTACATACGTAAGGTTAGCACCAATGGACATTTATACAGGCAACACTCTGAAGAGCAGTGAAGTCGGAACTGCTTGTATGTGCTGCATGCAAAAATAACTTGACCCGGCTATATGGCTGTTCAGTGAGCTAAGTCTCCGAATATTTTAATGTAGTTATAAATGTTTAAAATGTTAATAATAAATCTAGGTTGCTTAAAGAATATTTCCAAATAACATAAAATATTTAGTTTCCCCCACCCAACCCATAAAAGATAAGATTTATCACAAAATGTTTGAGGAATAATCAGCCATTTTGGCTAATATATTTTAATATTTATACACATGACACATGCTGAATATAAATGATATATCGTGATTTCCCATAGTGTATGGAATTTATACAATTAACTGCAAGATCCAATGGCTTGAAGGCACATAGGTACAAACACAGTTACAAGGTTTTGCTGATTATTGTTATAAATCCTATAAAGCATAAGGCATTAAAATATATTCCATTTACACCATTCATTTTAAAATACAGCTTATAAAAATATTATTATTTCTTATTAAAAGATTTATATTTTTCTGGCTTTTTTCTTTTATGACATAAATTTATTTGCCAGGATTCAAAAAATACTTTCAATTTTTCCACTTCCAAATATGTGTTTGAAATATACCCTGAGATTCAATATCAATTTTCTAGTTATTTCTCCAGGGTTATATTTGTTCATAATAATAGCAGCAAACATTCAGGCATTATTCGTTTGGTTTCTCCAAACTGTTTAAATTTAAAAAGAATCAAATAACAAAAGCATGATGAACCAAATTGCTTATTTTACACACACATTACAGCCATATACATATGTATGCACTTATGCATGTATATTTCCAGCACACCATTAATCATCAATGCCAAAATCATGTTATCAATCCACCTACGCTGAACATTAAATGTTTTAATATTCATATAAATTGCATCAAAATACACACGTGATTTTGCTTTTTAAATTAAAGACTTTGATCCTTAATGGAGATATTTTTCACTGGGTCTTTCCATTCTTTCTTAACTATAGGTAAGGTTTAAATATAGTTGTGAATAAAAATCTGCAATAAATTTTACAACACACCCCCAAACCGTTCGGTGTGTGAATTTTTTAAAAGGAGCTGAAGCCACAGCAGATGAAATGTGAAATGGAAACATCCCAACATCCACACACATGATCCTGGGGTTGTCCACCCGTTAGTGAAAAGGCACTGGATCTGCAGCTGCTTATCAAATCAGCCTTATATTTCTGGAATGAGTTCCTGCTGCTGAGTCTGAATTTGTAGACAATCATGAAAAAAATACCCCGTAAGATTGATCTGGCTCAAAATAAAACCTCTAGAAAAGAAACGTAAGTGTCATCAAACCCATGTACACCTAGATAGCTTAAGGATATATTAACGATATGAACGTCTGTGTACATACAAAGACATGCCAATCTATTTCATGTGTTTACTTATATTTAGACCACATATATATTACATGTCTCATCTCAGTGTCGGAGATATCCACATCCAGGGTATATGTTTGTATCATATCAGTAACATTTATTGAGTAATTTGCATGCTTACATCAGCTAAAGTACCTTATCACTTCCCTTTTTTGCTTCTTGCTACAAGTCTGGCAATCAAAAGGAAAAAAATGAGTATAGATAATTCCTTTCATCAACTACTCAGACTGGTATTTGGGATAGAAATTCATTAGCATGTTTTTCCCCATTCATTTGTTAAACCAGAATGCTGGAAAGAATCACAAAATACAGTGTTTCTCTTACTTTTCTTTGCCATGAAAAACAAACCCTTAGAAAAGGTCCAGAATCAGCTTTGTTTCTATTTTCAAATGGACCTAATATCATTTCTAGTCACCCACGTACACACACAAAACCCACTATGTGCAGCCACAGTCCACGTGTGGCTCCAAAACAGAGCTGCACGTTTGCAAGCACGACATCTTAAACACTGGAAGCCAATTTGGACTTACTAAAAATCTATGATCTGAGTGAGAAATCGCACAAATATGAGCCCTGGTAACTTTATTTTTAATGATGACTTTAAAAAAAAAAACAAGATAGGGAGAAAGATCAGCAGGGTGAATGTAAAAATTGTTCATCTTAAATTTCTACAAACCCTGTGTCAGGGTAAGCATGTACGGTGCATCAAGCATAACAAAATGAAAACGAGGTTGGGGGGGGAGGGAGGTCCCAGGCACTTGCTTCCTTGAATCCCTCTGAATACATTTCACAATTCATCAGTTTTTGTCTTTCCTGCCACGAATGAGGACAATCAGACCAGACACCCATTAGATTTTTCATGCAATTTTTTTTCTTGTTCATGACATGTTGGCAGGGAGGATGGCAATTCTGAAATCTTACCAAATGAGAAAAATGTCAGAAGCTGAACTGACAGCTAGTGGTTACTATGGTGATAGGTGATATTGAAAAAAAAATAAGACTCAGTTAATTCAAAAGGAATCAAGTTGGGTATTTTTAAGCCAGTTGATACAGATGAAAACTTAATCCTGATATTGGGACATTATCTTTTCAAGCTAACAGCCAAAGACACCATTTAGCTTAAATAATAACTAAATACACAGCTCATAATCTTGTGATTAAAAATAATGGAAAGAAATGGTATTGATAAATGGAAGTCAAATATTATTACCAAATGACTGTCAGAGAAATATAGATTATATTCAATGGAAAGAGGATTTTGTTGAGGTGGGGGGAAGGATAGTTTACAGTTTAGCAAAATATTTTTAAAAAGAAAACATAGCAGCTTTACAGGAAAAAAAAAATGTCTTTTAAGAGACAACCCAGATTCTGTTAAAACACAGACACACAGGGACATGGTATTTTCACATTCAAATTTAAATAAAAAGAAAAGAAAAATCTATTTTGATGGTAATTGTCAATACATTAAACCCCTAATTTATAAGGTATTTACATAGGTAAATCCTTACTATGAATTTTAAAAGAAACTAACATGTCTATTCTTCATGTCATCATTTCTCTCTTTGGCTGAAATCTAGTTTAATGTACTGACTATGATTCAGGGGTCTTCATAATAAACAAAATAATAATACCCATATAGGCACCTTTTTCTAACACCAAGCAATGACAATGCACCCTAGCTCAATCAATTACTGCTATTATTTTGGGGTCTATTGATTTAAAAGAAGGAAACAGAATACCATGAAAATAATATTTATAATTAACCAAAAATACAATTGTTTGTCCCACATGTAGTGCACATGAAACCCAGATAATATGGTTTTTAAAAAGAAGAGTTTTAAACTAATTAGTTAATAAAGAGGAATCAAAGTTAGCTAGGGGTGCAATTGAGGAGAATATATCATGTCTGAAAATCTTTGACACAGAACAACTTTTGCAAGCTTTCTTTCACATTAACACTAAAATGCTGTAAGTATAAGGGATAAATACCAAAAAGTATACTTAGGCAAACCAGAGTCAGCTGTCATTTTAAAAGTGTAGTCTGAAACTATTCCATACTTGCATATTTTTTCCATATGCCACACTCCCCAGATCTAGTCTATTTTTTTTTCATTTGATATAGGGATATCAAGTAATCTACTGTATCTCTTTTTAAATCAAACCTTTTGAGAGTTATAGGTAACTAGTGAAAACAAGATTCTAATTTATAACCTCAAGCTAGTATTTAATGCAAGGGGGAGGGGGTACATTATCAAGGAAGAAGCTCAGGGAAAAAAATTAAAGTCCTATTGGTTAGGGGAAGCTCTTTCCCACTAAACAGACTACAATGCCATCTACTGGGAACGTGAAGTTCAACTTCACTTTAAATAGCAAAGGCTAGTTTAAAAGGCAGATAGATATAACTGGAGAGACATCCAGTCCTACACCCTTCACTGTTCAAAACAGAAAAGAAAAATATAGATATTGTCATTGAAACACCAGTTCTTATTATAGATCATTATGTTCTTCCTCTGAGATCTCCTCCCAGCATTTTGCTTCTTAATTTCTAGCCAAAGCCTCTCTTTTTCAGCTCCTTCCAACTACTCTTGAGTAACAAGTTAACAACACCCAGAAAAATAATCACCAGCAGTGAGCGACCTTGGGGTCCTTTCCTGCAATCTCTGGCTTGTGATTTTTACAGGCAGTTTGTGTTAGAATCCTCTCTGAAAAAGATTTTTTTAAAAGCCCTAAAGTCACAATGGAAAAGACAAGCGTCCTGGTCAAGAGGGGATGAACGAGAGTGAAGGCACAGAGAGAGCCTGACATCATGAACATAAAGTCTCTTCTGTCTCCTTGTGCTATCTGGGATGCAGAAGCTAAGGCATTTTTAAAAAAATAAAATAAAAATCTGTCAAGTTTTTGCAAGCCAGTCTCACATTTTCTACCAATGCATCCTTTGCTCATTTGTACACTTTTTTTTTTTTCATTCTGGTTGGCTTGTATGGTTTTTAAAAGTGAGAAATGGAATGGATCCAGGGCTACCATTTCCTCCTCTCTATACAAAATTGTTCAAGTTGAGGAAAGCAGTATTTAAAAGAAAGGACTATCACCTCAATTAAATAAGAATTTATTTTCCAAGCACTATCAAAAAGAAAATGAGTTCCTACCTAAGAGCTGCTGTCCACATGTTTCAAGATAGGTATAGGCATAAGTAAGCAACAGAGATTCTCAACTTCCACAATACTCGCATTTGGGGGGAAGATCATTCTTTCTTACAGGGGGCTGTCCAGTGCATTGCAGGCTGGTAACCAGCATCCCAGTCTCTACTCAGTAGATGTCACTGACACCTCCACAAACAGCTGTGATAATCAATGCCAGATGTCCCCTGGGAACAAAATCATCCTCCCCCCACTCCGAATTGGTAACAACTGTTGTGGGATACAAACGTCAATTTTATATAAATTAGTTCTCACATGATTCTCTGTCTGGCTGGTTCATGTTGATGCATGACATAATATTTTTTTTAAAGGTAGAAGAATGTGGTGGAATAGGTACGAACGGAAGAGGAGTAATCTCCATTCAGCAATTTCTTTAACCTTAGAGCTAATCAGGGCTCCTGACCTTTCCAAAAGGCTCCCTAGAAAATTCTAGAGAGAGAGCTAAAGGGGAGAGGTGTCTCATGGATGGTAGCTGTCAGGTGGTTTGGATGGAGGATGGGTAGAGGAATGGGGAGTTGTTTTATACAAATTGGTTAAATTAAAGGGCTTTACTATCCAAAGGAAAAAGGTAAGCTGAAAAATAGGTAATCTTTACATCTGAAGTCTTTCTTGACTCCCTCTCAAATAGACAATTTTAATGGGGAAGGTGTAAAATTTTAATTTTTAAATTAGGAACCTAATTTGAAACTTCACTGTGGAATTTTAAAAAACTGTCCCCTCAGTAAGAAAAGATAAGCTAGAAATAAAGGTAAGAGGAGAAAGTGGAGCACAGGAGATATAGATATACATTCAAGAGGACTTGTGAAGTTAAAATTGTAGCCAAGTTTAGGGTGAGGACATGTAGATCCTTATGCACCTGAAATGCTAATAACTATGAATAGAATCTTTCAAGTACTATCTGAGGACATGTATGCAAAGTTTCCATTTAAACTTCTTCAACAGAACACTGAGTAATTCTGCAGTAACTAATGGACTATTCTAAATGTGTATCGTCTCCTTCTCTTGCCTTTTACCAGGGATAGCTAAGATTGGCTGGTGGGAAGTTTTAGTAATCTTTCAGTCAGGTAGTAATCTTTCCATAGTCCTCACACTGGAAAAATGTAAACAACTCCTGTCTCCGCTCCCCTTGTTTACCAATACTTTGGTGATAATAAGAAAAAGAAAAAAGAACACATTAACATTTGACATTTTTGAATACTCTGAAATCTTGCTTTTCCTCATTGCAGAAAAAGGGTATCTGGGACTGAGAAGAAACTGAAGGCAAGCAAATATATTCACTCTTTCAAAACTGTAGTCATTGGTACCACATTCTACATTACCAGTGGGTTTTGTGGAATTCTTCTTTCTTTAAATGGGCTGGACCACACATACTCACTCATTCAGAGTAAGTCTATAGATGAACTGTCTTCTGTGTTTTTAAAGAAACTCAGCTTGTGCGGTCTGCTGATATCTCAGAAGCAAGGAACTGTTTTCACATCTCATTCACATAATGGATAGAGCTACAGAGCAGGGCATAGAAGCCCCTAGGAAAGCATTCTGTTTGTCACGATACGCAAGAAAATTCTCTTAGGTTTCTGCACTGAGTTTCCTAAACTAAGCTAGATTTCCAGGGCAGTATTCATGGATTACATGGCACTGGACCCAGGAAGGTTTATGGGTCAAGATCATTCACGCATGCAGTGCAGTTCCCCACTCTGCCCATGACTACCGCACTTGTAAATTTCAGCATCCCTATATGCCCTCAATATTTGCTAGGGCTCCTGCTACTAAAGTGGCTTTTTATTTTTATTTTTTTAAATAAAATCAAAATCTGACCATGACCTGTTAAGACTGTCCAGGAATGTGTATCTGAAGGATTTTCTTTAAGTTCTCTATAAATATTACCTGAGCAGTGTCCCCTGAAGGGCACCCACGCCTGGCAGTCTGCCCACTGTTCCACTCCAGACAGGGACACTCCTTTGGACTCCTGTAAAGGGGTTACTCTGCACAAATCACTAGTGGAATCCAGCCTCTTTTAGTCTCTTAACTTTTATCGTCAGTTGCTAAATTAGCTAATGATTAATTAGTTAATGTTTTCAAAGCACTTTGAAGATGAAAAGCACTGCCTAAGTGCTAAGTGTAAAACAACATTAGTTATTCAACTCTGCAAAGACTAATTAGCTTTTAAAAAAATGTTCCCCCCAAACTGATCAATAATGCTTCTGGTATTATAGTAGGAATGTTTGTCCTGCAGATCACTAAGACCCACCTCACGTTTTAAGGCTTTTATGCCTGGAGACATGCAGAAATCCTGACCGAGGTTTATTGCTTAGTAACCCCTTGGCTTTCAATGTGGCTGGAGTTGGGCTAGTGATGTCATCTATACAAAACACAGCATTTTTGCTGTCAAAAAGGCTTTAAAGGATTATTTAACAAAGCTAAAAGGAAAGAACTAAACTCTAGGAAAGTGGTACAGAAACATGATCAGTGAACTTATATTTAAGAAGAATTAAGCTTTTAAAGTTTTTTTTTTCTCCTCTAAAAAGCTCTTTAACGGTGGTTCTCCAGGTGGCCTCCGAATTTACTGTGAGATTTCACTTTGATGGCTATGAGTCCTCATGGGGGCTATTATGTCAATAATTTCTACAGCAACATTTTATTCCAGGTACAGAAATGACTTAGAAGATAGAGTCGGGGTCTGGAAATTTCAAGATCCCTCTTTAAATTGCCCATGCCAACCACTACAGAATTAAAAAAAGATAGCTTTCACCATTTCTCTCCTTTCCAGCCCCACTCTTAATGCATAGACCCTTTTGTAAGCTTTTTGGATGCTAAGTATCCCAAAAAACCACTTGAAAAAGTTCAGTATTTTATTTCTCCCTTCCACTTCCAAAGACTTGAATAATGTAAAGTTGATAGGAATTATGAAACTGAAATAGGCATCTCCATAAGTGGAGGCCTGAGGGCCTTTGTCCCCTTGGTACAAATACATACTTCTTGCTGCTGTCTACCAGAAAGCCTTGGGTATAAACATTGGGGATTTGGGGCTTTTTGTGAAAATGGCTGAGATTATTGTTTCTAGTCAAGATAAGAATAGTCTTTCAGATTAAAAATACTAAATTATTTCTGTTAGCTTAAAGGCTGTTTTGTTTTGTGGGGGGTTTTTTTTGGACTGCAATTTCAAAATGATATTAAGATGTTGATTATTGAAGACATCAAGCAAACACTGTTAATACTGGTGGTGGAGAAAAAGTAGATTTCCAGTTGTGAGTATGCAAAACACAGAATTTATTCTTGTATTATTATTAATTACTGCATTATTTTCCATATGAACAACTGGAAACCTACTTTTGCCCCCTCCCCACATGTCATTCTCAAACCATGCATTATTACCACATTAAACCTTATGCACATAAACCATAAGAACAACTCAGCTTAGAAACTAAAAAGTTAAGCTAAACAAACAAAACAAAATGTTACACGTGGGAACATATGTTCTTTATGTATTCAGTTATTCCAGGATTGAGTTTAGATGGAGCAAAAAGACTATAGTACATTAGACCTTTATATCTGTATGTGTGTGTATACATTACATATATAGGTATATATAAAACATATGTGTGATGTATACATCAATCACCCATTGCACCCACATCCATCAAGCATTTGCTTAACAAACAAACAAAAAAAAGTAGTGATGTATTCACATTCCCAGAACTAAAGGTTTAGTATCAATATCAGCGTCAGCCTTTCCTATATGCACTAAAATATATCTGTCATAAAAGCACAGTAAAATTACTTGAAAACGAAAAAAGGAATAGGTGTAATGAAAAGTGTGTCCAGCTAGCTACTAGGTGATTTCTTTGCAATTTCCTAAGTCATAAAAGAGCAGACACCAGAAATAATTTGCAAATCACTGTAACCCAGACCCTAAAAAAACATAAAATATGAGCAGAGTTTAGAAGGAGAAGGTGGTCAAGTCAAGGGCAGCTGTTACTTCCAAGATCTCTGTAAGGGAGTTGCACACTAAATGGAGGGAAAAGGAAGAGGACGGACAAACTACGGAAAAGGTATGATTTTGACTGGAAGCAGAAGTTCCTTTGAAAATTTCAAAGATTATTTAAAATTCTTATCTAAATCAAGTTCCCTTCTGAATTTCTTTTTCTTATAATTGAACAAGTGTTAAGCTGTATCGGGCTGTCACAGCTGTTCCAATACATGAGCCACACTTATAGTAACAGCTTTCGTTACACATTTTTGTGGAGTGGTTTCCAGCACACTGTGATTAGAGCTTGCATATTTTTATACTACTTGCATATTGAAAATAAACCCAAGATTTTAGATTATTTTTCTCATAGTGCATCTGGCACGTATGGTTTCTGAAAGACAAAGAGGCAATTGTGATTTCATACCTACTGATCTGAATACAACACTTTGTTTTCTTTTTGTATATTATTCTCGGTGTTTTGGTTCAAAAAAAAAAAAAACTTACATGGGGTCAGTAAAGAAATCCTAAAAAATACTGCAGCTTAACCAAATCTATCCATTGGTCAAACCCTAATGCAATTTTTTCCATTTTCAGAATGTCTTTATGATGACGTATCAAATATCCAAATATTATATGGGCACGGAGGCCATGCCATCCGACTCCGTTAGAGATGTTAACAAAAGCAACATGGAAAAATCAGCAGTCAGAACTTTCAATTATTCTGTTTGTTTCGGATTCAGAAACACTTGTTCGTTTAGCTCTGAGTAACAGCGTGTTCCCAACCACAGGTGCCTGTTCCCAAAGTGACCACGATTCACGACTTCAATTGCTGCTTCCAGAAATATTCCAAAACTGCAAAACACAGAAATTCTGAAATGCCTATATTTAAACAGGTATAAACAGACTATGCTTCAGAAACCTATACAAAGAATAATCATCTTTCTACCTAAGTAAAAATAATTGTCTAAATAGATTGTAGAAATATCCACATGTTATTGTTTTAAAAATTGTAAAAGAAATAGTCATCTGTTGCTTATTGTCTTTTTCACAGAATTAGATCTTATCTGCAAATGCCTCATCTTTTCCCAATCCCCACAGTACACGCATTGTCTAAATTTTGCTTCTTGTTGCTCAAACCCTCTAAATTAGTAGATTCGAAATTAGCCAGTTATACCAATGCTTTTCACTTTAAATTTTAATAATAAACAGAGACATCTCCTTTCTTTTTTTTCCCCCCCAGACCCTCCCTCTTTTCTGAAAACTGAAGGCTGCTGCTGAAAGGATTGAAAATCTGGAAAGAGTTTGGGGTGGACTGGCCAACCCCCTTTCATTTCCTTCAGATGTTTACAATCTAGCACCTTTCTGAAGACAAAGATGGGAAAAAAGCTATTTTTCCCTTTGACTGAATGGTGAGACAGGGGGGTATTAAAAACTGATCAATGTAATTTTTTTCTCAGAAGTATTTGCACATCTGTGAAATAATGTAATTTATAAAAAAATTCTTTTTATATGACATTCATGATTATAGCTTGATCTGGAGAATTATTCAAATATAAAATTAAATGTTCAAAAACTCACTGTGCTGTGGATGGCTGAGTTTATCCCAGCTGTGCATCAAACTTACATAATTCTATTAAAACTATAAAAGTGAGCCTTTCTAGATCTCATTGAATCTCTAAAAAGGGGAAGGAGTATTTTAAAGGAAAGTGTGATGATCTTCTTTTTGTTTATTTCATTTTCTTTTGATAAGCCTGCCAGGGGTCTAAAGATATTCCACCAGACCATTCAAAAACAACAACAGCGATGACAAAAAGGTGAAGGAGACGGCTACTGAGCAATGAAGGAAATGCTGGGTAACGCAGATGGCGTTTTATTATTGCAGAAAAACCTGTGACTTCAAGAAAGTTTACAAACCTTTAAAGTAAATTCTTCGGTTTGGGTGAAATTGCTTGAGATATATTAAGAGCCATCCGTAATTTACCTGGACTGCCCTATTAAACAAGGCATGCCAGTTTCACTCCCAGACCCTCATCCCCCCACCACCATCCAAACACAGCAAGTGCCCCCATGTACTGAGGGAAATTTGCCCTCTAAATTCACTGTTTATCAAAAACAAACTCTCCCTGACCAAGTGGTAGAGGAAAGTTTCATTCCCATTTACATATCTTTGCATTGTCAGCTACAAATATATCTGCCTGTGAGGGAGGAATTCTATGCAATGTTCGTCAAAATTCAAATTCATCCTATTTCTTATACAATCATAAATAACAATAATATTTAAAGTAATTTGAGCCCAGAAAATAAGAGACTCTTATATTAAATCTTTTTGAAGTTATAGACTAAGATCCACACTCCAAATACTGGCGCTTTCCACATATATTTTTTTAATAAAATGCACTTCTAAAATATTTATTGTGAATTAATAATTTAAAAATAAAGCAGAATTCACTTATAGATTAATATCAATTTTTAAGTAGAAAGAAAAACACAATTCTTAATAATTGTATTGTACAAATTAATAGGTGGTCTCCAAAAAAAAAAAAACACCTCACATTAGGAAGAAAGGGATGTGCAGTCACTGTTTTTAAAAACACGGGCAAAATAAGGGTGAAGATATTGTTTCTGCTGCCTAAGACAGACGGACTTTAATAACACTTAACAGAATGATGCACATAATGATCTCAGAAAGCACTTCTTATGCCTCATCCATCATGCCGAAGAGAAACTGAAGCCTCCGACAGCATTAGGAATGATTCTAGATCTTGTCAGTAATTCGCAGCTCCTCCGTAGTCTCACAACACAAATGTGTGTGTGTGAGACACTGACCATTCATCTAGGGTTTTTTTTCTACTCACAACAGCGTGCTGAGAATGTATCAATTGTTTCATAGAGAAATGGCATATATGAAGCCACACTAAATAAAACAAGAAAAACCAGGGAGATATATGGATAGATAAACAAACAGTGTGTCAAGGAATGAAAATGTTTTCTATCACTAAGGGAGAATCAAAGTAATGTTCCTAATGCATGTTATAGGTGAGTTGGAAACTGTAAGTGTTCTGGCTGGAGAGCCGGGCTCTCACTGATTAAAAGTTTCTATAAAGTTGCAACATTCTGTCAACATCCTCAAGTAATACGCCAGTATGTGATGAGAAAATGATTGGTTTCTTTTCTCTACTAAAGAGAAATGCAAAAAGGTCCACTTTCTGTCCTTCAGGCAGAAAATCAAAGTGAGCACCTGGGTTGTTTGTTTCACTCATTTTAAGTTCTCAAGGGGTTCAATAAACGGAGGGAGGAGATCCTGAGGATGAATAAAATAACCAGCTTATTCACAGATACCTTTAGCCTAGACAGTATGTCAGTGGCAAAACAAATGTGAACTCCCAACCCTCATGATAAAACAAACAACAGTTTGGCAGCATCTTCCTCAAAATAAGCTCTGTTCTTAATAGCACGATGACCACTCTAAAATAGACTCTGCCACAGAGAAAAAGGTTTATAAATATTTGCAAACCAAACTCTTAAAACATTCCTCTGAGTCCACTCCAAATCAATTTTTATACATGCACTGTAAAGATGAAAGCTGCCTGGATGTCTGGTTTATGATAAATTAAGATGGTTTAACTCCTAGCAATCATATGCCCCACGCAGATGTATTTCTGTGAAGTTCTGTGATCTACTCAACAACCAAATAAAGCAGACTCTTATCAAATGGAATGAAATGAAGTGAGTGCTTCTTAGAGTGAAACAGGGCCAAGAAAGAATTTTAAAAGGGTGAGAAAATGTAGGTACAAACTAATAAATAGTAATAATCACTAAATTTAAGGTTTTCTGTAGCAAAATGCAGGTTTTTCTTCATAGTTGCCCGAACTGGGTTAGATAACTACAAACAGACCAAAACCACTTGGAAATTGGTATGCAGTGTAAACAGAGTCCCATCTTACTTTCAACGCTCAAATAAGAAACATTGTATTTAAAAAAAAAAAAACTTTTTTGTCCCTTTGGAACGAAGAACGAATCTCTAAAGAAGACACAAGTGCTAAGTACACAATTCAGGTTGGGCCACTTGACTCATCTCCCCCAGCCCCAGCTCAGAATAATAGTTTATTATTCACAAGTAACAAACTCAAGGGCAGGGATAGAAACAGAGCTCTGAGGAAGTGGACATTGCCCGTCCCCTCCTTCCCCATCTGCATCAGCCCACCTTCCCTCACCTCACTTCCTTCCCCCACTGAAAGCTATAAAGCAGAAATGTCACTGAGAGCATCACCATGGTCTGCAATGGACAGATATTTATACTGAATAATGCTCACGTCAGGAATGAGTAAAACCAGGTTTAAAATTGAGGTTTTCACAAAATAATGAAGAGGAAATGTCATGCTAGCAGCAGTAACCGCATAAATTGTGCTTATTCATTCACTATCCTTTTCTCCTCCCCTTCCCTCATAGAAACATAATTTTTATTTTTCAAATCTACATACATAGAAGAGAACTTGGCTTTTGTCACAGTTGTTGCTCTTGCAAACTTAAGACTACAGACAAGGATGAATTTTGAAGATTTTTTTTTGAAAAAAATAAAAAGATGGCAATGAGAACACATAGCTTTTGCGATTTCAATTCAAAGAGAAAAGGTAAATAGTATTGCCCAAACAAAATTACCTGGAGCTTTAACTTTTACTTTATCTAATTGAACTACAGAGAAAATATCAGCTAAAAATGTCACCTGCTCAACAGTAAATATGCTGTTCCTCCTCCTCCTAGCACAGGAGCTGGAGGAAGGAAAGAAAAAGTGTTTACATTTCAATTGTTCAGATGCTGTCCTGAAAAGGATTACGAAAGAACACTCGGAGATATTTCTGTGGGCAGCTTTCTGAGGAGATACCAGGACTGCAGGAGGCAAGTGGGGGCTAATTGTAACTGGAGACAATTCAGCGAGAGTGGGTGGGTTCCTCCTTGGAGGTCTGGTTGCAGTGCAGACAGATTTCAGGCGGAAAAACAATACCCATAAGGATCCTATCCCCCTACAAAAAACAAATCCTGTAAACCTCTGCTGTCTGGTACAAAGCCTGCATACTCTCTAGTGCTGAGATAAAGACCCAATCTGTTCATCAAACACCTCCAGGCTCCGCCATCTAATAGGAACAAATTGGCAATGACTGCCCAAGCTAGTAACACAGGCCACTGATTTGTAGATTGATACGGATGCCTAATGATCCCCTTGGGCAGATCAATAGGAACAATCCTCATCCCTGCCTTTCTTCTTTATTGGCCTAGAAGACTAGGCAAGGAGAAAGCAGGAGGTAGAGGAGGCCACAGTGCTACCTGGGGACAGATGGAGAATAAGGATACAGGTGTTGATGTGTGGAAGGGAAGCCACTCAAGACCAGCATTCAAGAACTTTTCTCTGACTGTCTTGATTCATTCTGTGTATTTGGCAGGCAAAGGGTGTAAGAACAGCACAAAAGACGCTTTTCTATTCATGCACAACATTCAGTGAGACCCAGCTGATTGTAAACATGACTACCTTCATTTGAGAAAGAGAAGAGAAATGATGCAAGGCCAAGTGCCACTGCAAGAAGATGAACTTGGTGAACAGAAAATGCCAAAGATGTAGATGAGAGCAAATGAAAGACGGCGAAGATGTGACACTCCATCGTAGGAAAAGTTAGGACAGAACGAATTGGAGTGCCTATGATCAAAGACGGACAACAACAATGGACATTGTTTTAAATATCATACAAAGGAGGCAAGTGAATTAATACACTGTATTGCTCCCACATGCCGAAAGCACCCTCCTGCCCCCGCCGCAGTTGGCCGGCTAGCTCTCACATGTGGGTGTCATTATCTGAGCCTTCTGCCTTTCTCTTCAGTGCACTAAGCAGGTTTTCCAGAAGTTGACTGCACTTCGCTCTCCTGCAGACCACCGCTCTCCACCCCCAGAGTTAGGGCTTGCTTTCCATTTGTGTATTATTCTTGTGAATAAAATTATCCAATTAGGAAATCCATTTAAAGTCCTTAACAATAACAGGGAAAAACTAATGGAGTTGCTTTGGATTTTCTTTTTCAATAAATTAATGTTAGTGATGTTCTGTGGATTCTTAAGTGCTCATTTATATCATCAGGGTTATTGCACACATAACAATTAGTCCTAAATTTCTATACTGATTCGTCTATATTGTAGGAAGTCTGTCCCCCTGAAGAAGCAGTAGAGCAGACTAATCAGAGGAAAACTTACTGGCAGACAGACGGAATTTGGCTTCTAAAACAAATAAATCAACGAAGTCTAAATCTTTGTACTTTGTGTGTTTATATTCATTTTCTTCTTTTAATTATGGGAGAGTTTTTTTTTTTTAAACCTCCCCTTGCCTCCCCCGCAAATCTTTTAAAGCTACTCCAAGCACATTTGCAGGTGTTGCATACAAAACAACCAAAAGGAGGGAGGGAAATGTTCAGTTTTTTACTCCAGCATTCAGACCTGCAACTAGCCGCCTGAGAATTTGCTTTGTTCAGTAATCAGTCTGGTTTGGTTTTGTTATTAAAGGGAGATAACACTGAATGCCAGAGATGAAATTGCGTTTTCTTCATTGTCGAGGGTTGAAACCCTTGCCACACCACTGATTCAGTGAAAGATTTTTCTTTCTGTAATAGTAAAAATGTTTTTAATCTCACCTCCTCTTTTTTTTTGCATACGCAAAATAAAACCGAAGCTACATAAAAACCTTGGTATCCCAGCCCACTGTGTAACATCACAAATTAGTCATCTCTTTACTCTATGTTGCATCCTCCTTTTTAAATAAAAGCAAACGTGGAACGGTGTTAAATTTTCACAGTAAAGTGTTTGCACTGATGGACCAAACAATCACGTGCACTGGAGCTCCGGCACTGACCACTTAAAATTCAAATTTCACACTAACGATAAGTGTAATCATGGCAATCAGCATCACCACCACCGTCACCATCATCACAATAAAAAGATGCATTCTGTTCGCTGGTGACATCAATCAACTGTGTGGTGAAGATCAGAAGCGGCGCTCCTCTCTGGCTCTCTCACTCCCTCCGTCTTGCTGGTTCCCCCCTCCCCACCTTCACTGCTTCCCCCCCCCCCACTTTCACCCCCGCTAGAGAAGTGATCACATTTAATTCATTGCATCATTATGTCATCTCCATACTAATCTCTGCCCTCACACCTCCGCCACTTTGACATGCAAATGAGCTAGGAAAAAAAAGCCTCACATTAATATAAAAAAGTCACAGCAATCATGTCTGATTTCCTGCCTTCCAGCCCCACAACACTCCCTCCAATCCCCACCTCTCCCCCCATCTCTCTTTCCAGCACGCTGTGCTGGTGATCACAAGAAACAACAGCAATCTGTTGAAGATCAGACGCTAAGACAGGGAGGTGGGGAGAAGGATACAACACATACACGTGTCAGCAACGCGGCCCAGGCAGTCCTATTTGCATATTCACATGAGTTCCATTCTCAGATTGCTTAAGCAGGAAAGAAGTTAGGTAGCTCCCCCACCCGCCTACCCTCCCAGAACCATAAAGAAACAGCGTTAGAGAAGAGGAAGAGGAGAGGGAGAGAGAGAAAGAGGGAGGAGGGAAGGAGGGAGGCAGGAAAGGAGAGGGAGAAAGGGAGAGGGAGAGAGAGAGAGAACATCTGAATGTAAAGGACAAGAGAGAGAACATGAGGAGGGAAGGAGAACAGAGAGAGACATACACAGAAAGATACAGAAAGAGGGAAGGAAAGAAAAGAGAAAAAAAGAAAGGCTGTCCACATCTGCCTTACCTCAGCTAGCTTGCTTTCTGTTGCTCTTAAAAGGAATTCCCTGTGGTTCCTTTAGAATTTTTGAGAACCATCCTTCAGGGTTTTTACTTCACTCTCTCCTTTCTCTCTCTCTCTCTCTCTCTCTCTCTCTCTCTCTCTCCCTTTCTCTCTCTCTCTCCCTCTCTCTCTCTTCCTCCTCCTCCTCTTTCTGTGTTGTGACTGGGTTTATAAAAAAAAATAAAAAGACATCTCCATGTTCAGCTAGCAGTCAAGAAGGCATCATGAAGTCCAGGGCTACAGGGGGAGGGAAGAGAGGAGGGGAGGGTCACAGCTTAATGCTTTACAAAGGAGAACCTGGAGTCTCTGTTTTTGAAACATTCCTTGCACATACAACGACTAACCAAGACAAAAACATATGTAACTATATGTATACACAGAGACATATGTACATTTTCACCCGTAACCCAGATGTCAAAAATGTTAAGACTGTGATGCAAACAAATGTAGGAAAATTATGAGTCATTGTGAAAACCCCACTGCGGATCCACTTTTCTGCTCTCTGATTGCAGAGGGGGCCAGGCAGCTAGGGGCTTTATTTGCTGAATCACATTTGTGGCAATACCTGGGTAATAAGGGACTGGCTTGAGATGGGGTTTCAGCTTCTGCAATGAATTTCTCAGCTTTGGTCAGTTTTCATCAGTACTTTTGTGGTAAGGAATATGTGTTCATGTCCACAGATTTTCTTGCTTTCTTTTTCTTCAAACAAAAAAAAGAGGGGGGAAGAAAAATGCAATTAAATAATATATGTGCAAGCTGATGTAACCAATAATAGCTGTCTTTAAATATTCCTTATGAAGTATAAAGTAGATATGAATTAAAAATATAGAATGATTCATGCAAAATACACCTGATTTCCTAGTGGCCTACTGTATAATATTATCCTAATTGACTTTATTAGCTCCGATGAAATGTTACTATCCCTCTAAGGAACCTGCCTTCCAAGACAAGTGAACCACTGAAGCACTGATGAGCAGCAGCCAATTCAAAGAAATTAAGTGCTAGTCTGTTAAGTGAAAGAAATAAAAACATCTTTAAAATACAATGAATAGCGTGTAGTTCAATTCCATTTTCAACCTGTTCATTTCAACTAGCAAAGACAAAAAGGCATCCAATGTTGTGAGAAACTTTAATAAAAATATAATTCTAAAAACCGGCCAGAGGGATGCTTTTGCAAATTGGTTTTGAACATTAATCCTAAACTTAAATAGTATGAACAATGTTTCACAGTTAAAAAAAAAAAAAAGATGGGGTGAAGTTTTAAGCACCTAAAGTTTATGCAAGTGAGTATTCAATAACTAATAGGGGCATTATAAAAAGCAGGATAATGATAAAAGCAATATAAAAATATGTATTACAGCACAGATATGTACCATGCACCAGGATCCAAATGTGGGTCGTTATCTTGACCACAACACGTATCATACATGAGAGAATACAATTAAATATCTACAACTGACTTCAGGGGAAGGAAGGAAGGGAGGGAGGGAGAGAGAAAAGGAGTTTAAAAGATGTTAGCATTCACACTAATAGTGAATTTAGGGATCAGTTGTTGAGTATGGTTAAGGAAATGCTAAATAAAAATTGTTTCTTTATTTGAAACAGAACTCTTGGCAGACACACATCAGAAAAATTAATTTCTCTGTGTCTCTCTCACAAAAATGATATGTTTTGCATTCATTGCCTGAATTCAAAAAGGAGAAAGAAAAGGTAATTTTAAGAATCTGACCTTAACATACAAGTTACAGCTCTCTACCCAAAATTGATGAAAAATGTCTATGACAAGACTCATCAATGAATCCCTGAAATAAAGAGAAAGAGAAAATAACCAAAACATTAGACGCAGGAACATTATATTTCAATATTATCATATGAATTAAATGTAATCCTTGAAGCGACTAGTCCCTGGGGTCACATATTAGGCCTGCCCCCTCCCCCGCCCCCTTTTTTTATTTAATAGAGGTCACCCAGGCTGAAAAGCAAAACCCAAATGAAAAGCATCTTCAGTGTGCTTATAACATGAGCTGCAAGGGGTCAGGCAGCGTCTTGTATGGCCTCATAAAAAATACATAACCAGACAGCCTAATAGTATTTCTTTGCATTCATTTTTGGATGGGGGATGGGGGAAGGTGGATGGGGGCTGGGGAAGAGAAAAGGTTGATGTTGGTAGCTATGATGGAAACAAAATAAAAGACAGCACAAAAATACATTTTTAAAAAGAGGATAGTTCATCTTTTCCCTTTGTGAAAATGTATCAAGAGCAATTCTAAAATGTGATTGATTTGCAAAATATGTTGATCTTTTTTAAGACAGTTAGAGGTGCTTAAATGTATGTCTATATTCTCTCTTATTTTTTTTTTCAGCTAGTTATGTTAATTGGAAGCTTAGTTATGCTGGATCCCTTTTCCAGTTAATATTTTCAGCACAGCAAACACTCATTTAAACACAGATTTATAAACTACACTTACTTCCGATGATTTCTAAAAATAAAGCAATAATGAGGAAAAAACATTGATAGGTTTCTGTTTTAACTCAACAGAGAATGTGTGCAGACATACTACTAGAGGAGCAGAGTGGGCAGCTAGGGAGAGAGAGAATGGGAACAGACAAGGAGCAAGAAAGAGCACAATAACACAACTGGACAACAAATAAAAATAAACAGCTCTCAAAATGGGGAGATGAGAGAAGCTCTAAATATATTCCTTCCCCTCCCCCTCACTTCTCTCCTCCCAAATATAGCCCAGAGACGAGTGACCCTGCTGGGGAAGACGGAGGCAGAGAGGTGACCCCGCGCTAACCAGCCTGTTAGAACTAATAAGGTGTTCTCCTAAGGCACTCCAGTGACATCAGGGCAGTGTGGAGATCACTCTCCTTGTTATTGCCCATCCTCAGCTTCAAATTTACTCCTCCTTTGCATTATTAAAGAGACAGCTCACATCCTCTAAGGACAGAGAAGATTTGGTGAAAATAAATAACTGCATTATTTTTATTTAAATGTTATGTTTGTACTCAGTAGTCCAGTATTAAAAATCTGTGATTTTACACCACAGCCATGTGAATAATCTGCCATTGGTGACTCCCAGTGAGACAGTGAAGGGGCAAGAAGAGAAGCCTGGTTTTATGTTGTATTTTCCCTTCCCTCCCCATTCCATCTGAGGGTCAAAGAACAGGGAATATTATTTGAGGATGACTAATTTGGGGGTAGTAAGTTCAACATGGCATTGAGATTCATGGTGGGGACTCACCTATTAAGTTTTCATAAATAAGACTCTATAACCAAAATTTCCCACATAGTTCTTCATGGCTCCTAATCACGGATAAGGTGATAAACTTTTAGGGGTTTTGCACAGTATTTTTTAAGAATATGCTTTAATGTTCTAGAATAATTTAGTTTGCTTAAAGAGGTTGGTATTATCAAGTCTTAAAGGGCTGTGGAAGTCAAGAGGTACCACCTCCCATCTAGTCCAGCTACCCCCACATGGAGTACAGAGGTGCTTGGCTCATGGCATAAACCCCAGAGCAGAGCGTTAAATTACAATTTTGGGCAAAAGTCTTAAAACAAACGGCTTTCGTCTAAAATGTTACTATGCCAACGTCAGAAAATTTATTTTTCCAAATAATGATCATCACAGCAATTGATTATAGAGAATTAAATAACGGGCAATGGACACAGGGACCATTTTATTAACTGCAACCTAGGATGTTTTGAGTGTTGGTGCTGATAAATACAGTTTTATTGGATAAAAGTTTAAAAGTGGTCAGAATATTTCTCCAAATCTACTTGAGAGGTACCTCTTTGACAATGTGCCCAGATGCAACATGGCTCCAAAAGGGATGAGTGATTGCAGCCACCAGTCATGAGCAGAAGAGAGAACTGGATGAGAGAGTAATAGCTGATAAGTTACTTTAGACTTTATTTTCCTTATAATCCTAAAACATGCTTGAGAAATATCTAAATACAGAAATCCAAGTTATATTCCCATTTCATGAAGATGCATACTTAGACCAGAGTAAATTTCAAAATGCTTTCTAATCTTTTACATCCTTTCATATGCTATCTTTTCTTCTTCACTATACGTTAGCCAGTAAAGGTATCACCCTACAAGCATAAAACCTTCCACTCCTATTGGTAGTAACAGATTGATTTAAAATAATCTCCAACAAAACGATAGCATAGCCTTGAGTTGGGTAATAATGTAATCTGATAAATTTAACAATGGAGGAGAGGACTACAAATCAATAAATATATACTGAATAAATGAACAGCCGACAATTAATCAATTGAAGATAGGCAAGGATTCTTTCATTATAATCTATAGGAAAAACAATCATGACAAAAACAACTTTACAAATGGACACATATCTTTGAATGGAATTCTACTGGAATGACCAATAGAGATTGTATGCTAGAATACACTCTACTTAATCTTCTGCCTGAATTTGTACCAATGAACAAAATGAATTATTCCATACTGTTTTGGGAAATATTTCTTTATGCTGAAAATCTACCGCACTAGTGTACCCTCCAAACTTTTTGTCATTTTGTAAATTTGTTTGGTCAATGACTTATTTACAATACATAGTTTGTTAGTTCAAGTTCAATACCTTTTGTTACAAAGTGATATCCCTGGAATAGATATTTACTATAATTGAACTCACACACAAATAATCACCATTTGAATATTGGTATATCATAAAAGAAGGGACATTAAGAATCATCTTCCAAAGAGATTTCTGAGAAATAACTGGATAGGTTTACTTCTGCTAAATAATAACCTTAGAACACAATATGTGTATATATTTTGGGGTGAATTAATTCATGAGGCACCAATCAAAAACCAGAAATGGGCCTACTGCACTTCCTTGTGCAGGACATAGTACCATTATTTAATTATATGCATTCAGATGGCAAGATACTAAATGGTTCAGTCAAAACATATGAATGGTACACTGAGAGTTAGTAACCCTGTGTTCTAGCCCTGGCTCAGCCCCTGGGCTACTGCATGAACTTGGAAATGCCATTTCACTTCTCTTAGTTCAAGTTTCCTCATATGTAAAATGAGCAAACCATGGGCTTCTTTGTCAACAGCATCTATTTCCATTCCTTTGTAAAATAACTAAATGCAATAATAACTGCAATACCCTTTCCTTTTAAATTGGATGGTTTGAGAGCCTCCAAGTATGTGTGGAATGAGCATAGAGTCAGTGGTGATGAATATGCTCTGGACCCAGGCCCACAGACAGCTGCCATGGGGCCTTGACCATCAGTTAAGACCACAGTCTTAAACTATCTTATTCATGGTCATGTGAAGATTAATGCAAAATTATCACATATCTTTGGTTAATACCAAAAGCCAAAAAGTGGGGAGGAAACTGAAAGGAAGCTTCAGGAGATTAAAAATAATAATTGTCAAAATTATCTCGATAGGTTCATTGAATATGTTTATCTGATCAAAATTCTTATATAGCATATCAATATATGTCTAGCAATTGAAAAATATTAAAATAAAATATACATACACAATTATAACCAACTTGGCTTTTCACTGGAGCTTTTCAGTCAATTCTTTTTTGGAAAAGGGAAACTGCAACCTCCCTAATATCATTAAGGTGCAAAAACAAAAATTATAAAATTAAATTAAATTAATTTTATAGCATAAAATCTAAGAATTTAAAATATCAGATCATGAAAACAATTTTGCCTCTTTTTGTGTTAATGTACATTTCAACTGCAATCTACATATGAAAATGTCATTTTTCGATAAATCATGTTTCCTTTTGTGACTTCTTTGTGAATTTAAAGTGTTTACCACACGTTAAATGAAAAAAGGCAAAAGTTGTTTACATATACCACTATTAATGACTGAGTTAAAATTTCTACTATAATCCTTAATAATGTAGTAATCTAAGATAAAATAGTTGCACTTAAAATTACCTTTTCATAATATACCACACAAAAATGATGAACTGATTTTAAAAATTCCTAAGAGGGTTGACAAGATTATAAATTACTATGAAAACTGCCTATGGGTCAAAAGAGGTTGGGAAATGCTGATCTCTGAGGTCTATTTCAGCTTTAAAATTCTATGTTTTAAATGAGACAACTCTGACTTTTCTAAATTAGTGGGAAGTAAACTCGTAGGGACTACCAAATCCCTCATCTCTCCCATCAGATACTTCCAAATTCACATGAATATAGTATATGAAGTCTAAAACCTTAAACATAGGAAAATATGGAAATGGGAAAAACAGTCAGTACATGTAAAATGAAGATGTTCTTTGTATTTTTTTAATCTTTCTTCATTATCTATTTGCTGTATTAGTAATTTACTTTATTCAATGTGCCCGTTGAGGTTTAAAATTTGTGAGACATTAGCCTGCATACCTTGTTATACCCTGGTAATAAACTGGATTTAAAATGTGCCTATATTTCCAAACAAAATTTTCAGGAAAAAACAAAACCAAGGTCTCAAGACACCCACATCTTTCGACTCACAGATCAGAAGAAGATGAGTGAGGATGCTCCTACCAAGAGAGAACACGCAGGGCACTTAGTTCCTTGCAGGAGCGTATGAATCTTAAATAAAATTACATCCTCTATCAAGGATTTAGGTCCCAGAAAGGACTGGATCATCATTGGTCCTGGACTTTAGTAACATGTAACAGGGGGTACCATCATTTTTCCCTAAAGAGCCAGAGAGGAAACATTTTAGGTTTTACATGCCATACAGTCTCTTTCAAAATTATTCGACTGCCACCAGAGTGGAAAGGCAGCCACAGGCGCAGCATGGCTGTGTTTCAAAACTATTTTATTCACAAAAACAGGTGACAGGCAACACTCAGCCTGCAGTTTGCCGAGATCTCATGTATAATAACTTCTTAAATGACACAACTGAAGGATGGAATATGGATGGAGATACCTAACAGAAGTTAAAGAATTGGGGAATCTCAGTGGTTGCAAATACACAAGATTTTAAACCCATTTGATTAGCATTTAAAATCTCTATTTAGTGTAATAATATGTATGTATACACATACAGTTTACCCTTTCCAAGTGCAATCAACTTACACTATTTCCTCACAACCAAGCCCCTGATGAGGCAATTCAAGTAGCATTAGTCCCACTTTATAGGTAAGGAAATTGAGGCTGAGAGATCCTGACTTTCCAAAGATTTATGAGTTAGTAAGTGGTAGTCCTAGTACTGGTCTTCAGGTTTTCTGATATTTCTGACTGCTCCTTCAAATGAAATTACTGTTTAAAACACATACACACAGACACAGAGTTTGTTTTCAAGACAAATCAATGCCACAGAGTAAAAACTTTACTACCAGAATGAATGTATTTATGAGAAGCTTAGGAAACAACTAAAATTAGATATAAAATAGCACAAAAAGTATCAATTGACAAATTCAGTAGAGTTCAGTCATTAAAGTTTCTTGTGCTAAACTAAATAATTTGCAATGTTACCTCAATTATAATAAAATGCTTTGGAAATCACTGCCTTTCAAAACAAATACTTTCATGATTTTCTTTTGAAAAATCAACTCCACATGTAGTCAGGGTAGCAGACACACCAATTTACAGTGAAACTTTCTTCAATTTCAATTCCTTTTTTCCCTGTCCCTCAAAGCATTCATTCAAACAACACATTCATGTGCTGCATTGAAGTTTTACAAAACTGAAAAATCCAAACACAAAATTATCATGCTATAGCTATCATGATATTTATGTGAAATTCTATAAACTATAAAGTAAAAATTTCTCTTTTGTAGTGATAATTATCCATTGAGAGCCATTTTCACAATAACACAGATTCTTCAGTTATTTAATAAATTGAGCTTTTGGTTTGTCTTCATGAAAATGACAGTGTGGTAGATTGATGTGTTCCTTCAACCATCAGTGCCTAATTTAAAAAAAAACAAAAAACAAAGGCCAACTTAATATATAATTAAAGGTTCTTGCCCAGTGACTTTACAGGATGCTGAAGGAACAAAAGGTTCACGGACAGAGGAATGGAGGAAAACAGTGGGTAAACTGAGTCATCACACAGCACACACTAACAGAGAGAAGCCAAGTTCCACAGCTTTACTGTAACAGTTGCTTGTAATATTTCCATCTAAAATTAACAGGAGACTCTCATATTTAACATAAGAACTTGTAACAATTCATGTCAAGAAATGTAAAAAGTAGTGAAAAAATTTTCATTAAAAATTTTTCAATATTGTACTTTGAGTAGCACTATCAAATTGATTAGCTCATGAAAATGATGGATCACTGGTGCAAAATGAATTCAGTGTATGAAAAGAAGAATAACCATGACAATAAAATTATTAAAATGATAATCCTATCAGACTACAATCCAAAGAATCAACATAATAAGTAAAATACCAAATATGAAAATATATTCTTCCAATGATTAAACTTACCATCAGCACTTTAGTTTCAGCAAAACATCATAGAACATTAAATTAATGTTGTTAAGTTAAGCTTTAATAGTTTTTATAGTAAATTTATATAGTAATATGTAAATTTAGCTTAGTTTTATAGCTATATAAAAGCTATACACATAGGAAATTAATGCCTAATTTAATGTTTGTCCAAATTTAAATAGTATACTATATAAAATGACTAAAAATTATTTCCATCAATAGCAGGAGTCCAACAACCAAGTTTAGTTCTTTAAGAGAAAAGTTTGGGGTGCACAGCCCCTTCCTATCAGGCAGGGTTTTCTTCTCTGATGAGGGCTGAATGGAAGCAGAACCTATTAGAGCTCATGGAAGCTGACTAATTAAAAGCCATCCTCAGCATGATTCTTGAGGTGTCCTGAATTAGGTCTGACCAGCCACCAAACTCTTCCACTTGTGTCCCTCTGCCCCCAAGGATCCCATTTGCCTATTTAATGTGTTTCAGCATACCTAATGATAACATAGTTACTATTTTATGAGATTTTCTTACCATGATCATCTTTTGAAAGTATCTTGAAATATACTCCTATGTCTCCTAATTTATTTATATGTTATAATGAGGTTTCTAAAAAACATAAGGTAAAATTAGAAATTGCTCAGAATTTTAAGAGAAATTCAGTTAAATGCAATTCAATTCAATATATACCAGCATTTACCAGGTAAAAGACATTTACAAAATACAGATACCGAGAACTGAACTGGATAGGGGACTTAACACCAAAAAGCAGAGGTAGTTTTACTGAGGGCACATTTCATTCACTACCTAGTGGCTATTATTCTATTTCAAGCCAGCAAAGGGGGGAAAGGTTATTTTTTTTAATTTAAAAGTAATATTGTCCATACAAATACAATAGATTATTTATGATTTTTTAAAAAATCTTAACAGCAATAAGGACAGATAGCAAGAGTTCACGAGCGCTTACTGTACTAGGTATGGTCCTAAGCAACTGGCCTATTAGCCCATTTAATTCTCACAACAAGTTTATGAGGCGCATATAATTGTTATCTCCATTTTAAAATGCAGAATGTACAGCAAGAAATGGATTAGCATTTATAGCTTGCAAAACACATCTAAGATTGTACAATTAGGTAGAAAGACAAAACTGCCACATTTTAGGTAAAAAAATAACTGCATATCAACAATTATTAATAAGTGTAGTAGTTAATACACAGTGAAAATTTTTTATAAGGAAGTATAGTCTAAATATTATCTCTTACAGCATAAACAACCAGGCCTCAATTTGCTGATTTCCAGTAACTAGTTTAATCTATTGACTGTTGTTGGTGGATACTTAATAGAGAGTCATCTTCTTCTACAGAGCATTCTGAAATAGAGGATGAAGATGACTTTATAGCTTAATTTGTTAGGAAGTTTGCAATAATCTAAATATCTTTATTTTTCTTAATACAGTCAAGGAAGTTTCCTTGTTTTTTATGCCATAGCTGCTCCTTTGGTCTGATTAAGTCTTTGGTTTCATACTCTGTACCAACTCTGTACATGTGAGGTTTTTAATGGTGGAAAAATACAATAAAATAATTTACAAAATAATTTACAGTAAAAGTCATAAATAACACTATACTTTCATGTAGGGCATGGGCTCCCTTCTCTTATCTCTGTGTCTAATATATGGTATCTTTTGTAAACACAAAATTTCTTGCAAAGAACTCACATAAGCATAAGATAAACAACATAAAATGTACTTTTAAAAATGTACATAGGCAACCTAGAAATAAACATCCAAACCTCAGAACATTTCAATGCTTTGATCAATTTTCAACTTAACAGATTATTCTCAAAATAGTTTACTAGAAAATCCTCCAGAATTGTGGCAAGGCCACATTAAACCATCCCAGACAAGTGAAAAACTATGGTTATAGTTTCAAGACTTCAGGAAAAAAGGAGCTCATATTAACCATTAAAATGTTGGTGTAATTTTAACAGTTATCCAATTACCCTTTACATGTAGCCTAAATTCTTAATGTTATTTTCCTGTCATTTATTTATTTTTAGTGGACAAGAACTAGAATTAAATGGGGAGTGGGCTAGACCCTTAGTCTTCTAAAGAGATATACCTGATGAAAAGCTGTTTGGCGCATGTAGCATTTCATTAACCTAATATTTGAATAACTGTTTAGATAGTGGATAGTACAAATACTGTCAAAACAATGTCCAAAATTCCATATACTGAGTCACAATCACCTATTGTAGTCATTGACTAAAATCTCAGCAGAGAAACTCTACCAAGCATTTCTCAGGAATGAGCAAGAAAGAGTCTTTACGTTTGGGGAAGTTTCTCACATACCTGGATGTCAGGCCTGATTGAGCCTATATTCAAAAAAGCAAGTTCTGTCCCTATTCTAGCCATGTAGTAGACAGTATCGCACAGGAGTTTTTTAAGAACATTGGCTTAAACTGTTAAAGTAGAGAAATTGCATGTAGATTACTCACCCGAGTGAGCTCCTGAAGCCCCAGGACTACAGTGGAAATATACTGATTCTGGCGGGAAAAGTTAATTCACTACTTCACTGCTCTCCTGCCAGGTAGTTTTCTTGGTTCTCCTAACATTCTATTGATTTCCATTGATTTAACTTGCTTAATTCTAAGGTGTATCTTGAAATGGACACTTCATTGGTTTTCATTTTCATTGGTTGCAACAGAGTCTACTTAAAAATGTGGACAGAATTAAATAGTTTCAAGACCAACTATGGGTACTCAGACTTGAAGCTTTTCACTTCTAAAACTAAAAGCTTCCATTAAACACCCTGGAAAACAAATTCAGTGCTTGATTTTCCTAGATCATCATTCATGTAGCACAGTGATTTATTAAATATTAAACATTTTGGATAAAACATCAGTATTCTTTGTTTTACATCAAAACTTATGTGCCTGTAAAATGTCACCACCACATCTTCCCCTGCTCTCTTTCTTTGCATTTTGATATTGACAAAATAAAACTGTGATCATCACATTTTTGGCACACTGCAGAGTGATTGCTACCAAAATTATGTAACCACTCTAAAACCCGTTCCTCTAAGCACCATGACCTAATTTGTCAAGTCCCCTAAAGGAACTAAGACATGTGGGAAACAGATGGAGAAAAGCATAGCTGAGTAGGAGTGGAAAAGAAATTTCAAATGAAAAGAACTGGAATAAGAAGGAAACCTGGATAGAAATCAGAATCAAACATCCTGATTGGGACAGAACTTTGGGTAAGAAAAGGATAAAAATCAGAGAAAGAATGGAAAAGACACAGAAGCAGGATCAGAAGAGAGGCTGAGAGGTAAAATCCCAAGAGTAAAAAGGTATAGTGGTAAGTTATTATGACCACTCAATTTTAAAATAATCAAAAGTGGATATTTATCTTAGTGTTCAGAATGTTCAGTGTATGGGTTCTCTAAATAATGGGGTCTTAACCTGATGCTTAAGCCTTAATACAATCACTGATGAAAATACTTTGCAAAACTTGAGGTAGGGGTGTGTAAGCATGTGTGTGCGTGTTTGTGTGTGGTTCTCAAGGAATCCATGACCCCAAATAAGTTAAGAACCACTGTTCTAGAAGCTAAAGCCACTGCATATCCATCTTTCTCTAGTATTGGTGAAAGAATACCACAGTGACTCCCATGAGTGATTTCCCCTGCAGCTTTTCTTATGTGTCAAAGGAGTTATTTGAATTACAGGTTACCAACTGGGAGAGGAGCACTTATGGGCTTGTTCACCAGGATGAAAACTTCCCCTCAACTCCCCACACTGAACACAACATACAAGCATACCTTCAGGGGCATTGATAAATGATGTACTCTACAGAGTTAAGGCAGGGCGTCTTTCAGTCAAGGAAGAGCTACCTGACACTTCTAATACAAAGGAAAGTGGTTAGCCCAGAAGAAACAATGAATGCTATACTTAATGAACAGGATAAGAACTGAAAACTTTGGACATGAGTTCTGTCTTTTAGAATGCTACAGAATAATTCAAATGCTTCCATTACTATCAGCTAACCAAAGGCAGGGACATGCGCATGAGCATATATACCACTCATACTAAGGGTGGGAATTTCTTGTGACTGACACTCCATCACCTCTCTCTAGAAGTATTTACATTAGACCAGTCATGGCAGCTGCAATATTGGTTAACTTGTATGGTAGCTGCTATTGTTTCTGTATCTTCCCTGATCATAAATAAAATTTTGTGCACTGAATCTGTCAGCTAAACAAACATCTGTCATCAACAATTAACACCTATATACACATACTCATGTACATGTGCACAAATATCTACACACCTGGAGAAAGAAAATATATTCAAAGGTTTGGAAAACCAGCCCTGGCTGGTGTAGCTCAGTGAATTGAGCACGGGCTGCAAACCAAAGGGTCACCGGTTCATTTCCCAGTCAGGGCACATGCCTGGGTTGCAGGCCAGGTCCCCAGTGGGGGCCACATGAGAGGTAACCACACGTTGATGTTTCTCTCTCTCTCTTTCTCCCTCCCTTCCCTTCTGTCTAAATATAAATAAATAAAATCTTTAAAAAAGAATGCCTACACAAAGGTTTGGAAAACCAGATGTAGATGCAGGAAATGCTACATTTCTTCCAAACCAACTTTGCTACAGTTTTCAGTTTAATAAGTTTAATAGTGAACCCTCAAGTAATCCCATTTTCTTGATTTGTTCTATTATTAAAAGCACTGAAGCTCTCTTCAGGCTCTCACTTTGTATTATTTTACAGCATACGTTCCAAAAGAAACCCCACTGCACAGTAGGAAATGTGTATGTCAAAGTACAGATCCATCAGCTGTTTTGCATGCCAAACTAAACTAGTTTCAACACCACTGGAGCCCTCTCCAAAGAAGGTGCACATATTTAATGTCTAGACCTTTCAAAATGTTTGAACAAGAGATTAAGCCTTGTATTTCACACTCTCACCAATCTGAAATATTCATGTGGAGACAGGGTGGGTCTGAGATGTCCAGGAGTTATCATCAGGAAATATCTGAGAACACCATAAAAGCTCTGCTATCCCCAACTTAATTCTTACCAAGATTCACAAACCAAGAGGATTGAAGCTTCACCAATGTAGAAATACAGATGAAAACCAGTAGGCTTTTGGCAAGCAAAATGAATCTGAATTGCACATGCAAATATTGTTCTTTAAGCTCTCAAAAAACCATTCAATTCTGATTTTTCACATTTGTTTTTACCTAATCAGAAATTCCACTAAGATAAATTTTAGATATAAGTTGACTAGAACCAAAACACAAAAGGCAGAGCTGAGTCTCACAATCTATTTTCATCAGAGCAAACATTTTGTCTGGGATCTGCTTTCATTTAATTCTAATAATAAAACATTATTTTTATCTTTATATTTTTACTATTTCTTTGTCACGTTATAACTTTGTGGAGATAATCTAGTAATAGATAATAGATAGTACCTTTTTAAAAGGTTTGGGGCCCAGGCTGGTGTTGCTCAGTGGATTGAGTCCCAGCCTGACAACCAAGGGTCACCGGTCCGATTCCCAGTCAGGGCATAAGCCTGGCTTGCAGGCCAGGTCCCCAGTGGGGGGTATGCAAGAGGCAACCACACATTTATTTTTCTCTCCTTCTCTTTCTCCCTCCCTTCCTCTCTCTCTCTAAAAATAAATAAAGTCTTTAAAAAGTAAAAAGTTTCAGGATTTTCAAACACTGCATTTCTCTACCTTATGTAGGTAACTATTGGCTGAAATTTCTTTTTTTTTGTAAAAACTATGGTTACAAATTATATTTCAAATGGATTTAGATTTTTTTTTTTGGCATCCACAAGATTTGTTTGCTTATTCATTTATAAAGCTTCATAACCAGCCTGAGAAATTCTAAATATTGACTTCGGCAGATACCATTTTTATTTATTAGCATGATCCAAAAACACCTTTTTGTATTTACTTCTGAAAACTTCAAACAGTTCCTTCCTTTTTTATTTCTCTGCAGCTTCAATTGCTTCCTTCTCTTGAAGGAAAAATTCTTTTTTACTTTAACAATTCAAATAGAACTATTTCAGTGATTTAAAATCAACTCACTGATTCAATTAAACTCTAAATGTCATCTCTAGTGTCACAAGTGGAACTATCCAAGGAAATATGGCAGGATTCTTCCAAAGTTATGGGGTCGAGGGGGTGGCTTGGTTTTTCTCTGCCTTCATCATCCTCAGTCCTTGGGGAGCTATGCAGCAGAGTGATTTTTTTTTTTTAATAGCAGGCTGTAGCATTCATGCTACGGAGTAAAACATCTACAAGGAAACCCTTTCATATGCCACCTAGCATGTGGAAGATGAGTCCAACAGGAAGATAAAAACAACAGCCCCAAAAAGTGGTAAACTGCTTTTCATAAACCAACATAGAGGCAGAGAGAACGAGAGAGAAACGAGAGGGGTGTAAAATAGAGTAAGAAGTAACTTCAGAGAGAAGTATTGTAGTTATAAATTTCTGGGATTAAGAGATCAGAAAACTTCCTTGAACATATTCATGCAATATTCATTATTAAGTTGCTTGGATCACTGCAAAGTAAACTTCCTTTGCTTCCAAGCCTTCAACAAAGTTCCTCAAGCATGTTTTATGCAAGTGATAGGAGCTGGGCGAGGGGGGGAGGGGGCAGGGCGGGATAGAGAGGGCAATGCAGGCAAGAGCTCACTTCCATATCTAGGTTGCTGTGGCCTGCAGATATTTCTAGAAAAAAAGGAAGCCTGATAGCCTGATAGAGCGAGGATAACGTGGAGACTGAGAAGTCACTGGAAGAAAGCCCTTAGAGCCAGGACAGGCCAAAACACAAACAAACAAACAAACAACAAACCAAGCCCCAGATATTAACTGCATTTTTGGTGAAAGCTTTGAGTCTCCAACAGAACATATTGTAAAACCACCAATTTGAATCTCAAAAGATAAACTAATGTCAGCTGACACCTGGGTAATCCTTACAGTTCTTGTGTGGTTAAACTCCTCTCAAAGCTCCTGTGAATCAACAACTTCTCCACTAAAGCAAAGGAACTCCACTTGACCTTATTTCAGAAGGTCAGTTTTGAAGTATGTACTTGTCTTCTGCCACACATATGAATTCTTTTTTTCAGATTTTTACAGTTTTAATTTTTCTATTTGACAGTTTTAAAAAGGAGGGGGAAAAATGCCTGATTTGTATTTCCTTTGATACTGGAAATGACTCATGAAGATGTCCTTGAACTGAGAAATCCCAGTTGCCACAACCTTGGCTTTTAACCTACTAAAGGAAGCACAGGCTGACCTCAAGTCCTGCCCCTTTTTCTGGCAGCCCCCAAGTTACAAAACTGAGGCAGTGATGGGAGCAACACTGATACCTAAGGGACCGCTTTGTGCCCACCACACGTGAATACTGCAAAACCCAATATTTCATTTTAATCAATCTCAAGACAGAATTAAACCCTGGCTTATAGCTGAAAATGAAAAATAAATGTATTGTGCTTTCTGTCCCATGTATCCCCTAGTACTTCTTGTTTATAATAATATGGAGATAAAGATTCATTGTGTGTGTAAAATTGGTTTTCCAACAAATTCTGTTGCTCTTAAAATAAAAATAAGATTCCCAGGGTAGTAAAAAAAAAAGAATGTGCAAAAGAAAACAACCAAAGCCAGAAGGAAGTAATAGAGAAAAGAAAACAAACAGTAAAGATCCATTGAAAAACAACATGTGTAATCTAGCAAGATATCTTTCCCCACAAACTGAGATTTGATGGATTTGAACTGTACTGTGACTCCCCTCTGGAACAAACCACAGAGGAAAGACATTTGTCCACTTGGGCTGCTCTCCAGGCAGCTTTCTTGGAAGCTCAAAATATCAGACAGTCTGAAGTAGAAAATGGGAAGGTACGTGTGAAACACAATCTTGAGAATGACCCAATGGGCTGGCCACAATTGCACAAGTCCTGCATGGCACAGAAGGTTCTCCAAACACACCAGTCTGTTTGGTGGCTGCTAGAAGATTCTGTTCTAAAAGTGGAACATTTAGGGTTTCAGAGGCAGGCTTGGATACATAGCAAGCTTGAACAGAGTAAGACAAACAGTCTTGTACTTATATAGCCAGCTTACAGGAAGTTAACAGAAAAAAAAAATGTGTGTAAACAGGCAGAGAGAAAAGGTGACTAGAGGCTGTTAGGCAAAAAGGCAAGCCCTTGGTTCCTAAAACAGCATCTTTGGAGCTCTGCCTATGCCTTTTACTATTTATTTATTCATCTACCTACCTACCTACCATACCCACTTGAAAATAATCCTAAGGGACTGCCAAAACTCAGTCTTCTGCCCCTTTACCTCGATGTAGCAGAAGTAAATCAAATAGCAAAAGAGTTGAAACATAAAACTATATTCACAATGTTTACTTCCTTTAGACCCATCCTAGTTTATTTTAGGTTGTACACTTTATTTTATAGTAACAAATATGTGACTTAAATGTGAATCCCAGCAATTACTGAATGACTATTTGTTGTTTTTGAAAAGGAACAGGTAGACTGTACTAATCTTTTCCCTTACCGAATTGCATTGAGGAAGACAATAAATGCCGCTGGAAAACAGGAAAACCTCTAGGGCAGTGAAGACATAGTGGGCCCTGAATCTACCTGTTCAGACAGAAAATGATCCTACCAAGGGAATGGTGCTCTTTAAATGGGGTTCCATGAACTCTGGGAGCGATCATTGTCCCCAACACTATTCTCAATATTTGTGTGCATGTGCATCTTTCTGAACCCCCAAAGAGGTCTGTGTCCCCAGCAGCTGTTTAGAACCATACCTGCCAGTCACAAAGCACCACGTATTGCATGATTCCATTGATAGGAAATGTCCTGAACAGGCAAATCCATAGAGATGGAAAGGAGGTGAGAGGAAGGGAGTTGGGAGGAAATGGAGAGTTGGGAGCTAATGAGTATGGGATTTCATTTTGGGGTAATGAAACTGTTCTAAAATTAAGTTGACAGTTGAAAAACTCAGTGAATATACCAGAATTGTGTGAATATGCCTTTGAATTGTGTACTTTAAATGGATGTGAATTAAATCTCAATAAAGCTGCTAAAAAGAAAAAGACATTTATAAAACCCTTGCCCACCAGAAATGTACAATGTAGCCCTTCCTGAATAATAGCAATACCTGGAGGGAGCTCATCAAACTAAAACAATGGAGAAAATGCTAAGGAGAGTAAATATAAGAGTTTTCTTGTTATCCATACTAACCTCAGAAGAAGGAGACTTATTTGGATCTTTGATGAGTTTGGTTTTAATTTATCTTCCTCTGTAGCAACTGGACCAAATACTACATTAATTGAATTCTCCATGGGTCATGCGCCAACAAGTCAGTGGCAACATCTGAAAATGAACATGGTGACAAGGGAAATTCTGCAAGCCCTAATGGGTCAGTGAGTGGTTAACTGGACCACTGGCACCAGCTCCTCTGATTCTTTTACTTCTGGTTATCAAACCTCTCATCAGTTAAAGTCAATGAGTTCTCAACATCCTAAGATAGAAAGGAAGTTGTAGCATTCACATAAAGATCATTTGAAAAATGAAAACATTTAGCAACATTTTCTAGTATAAAATACTATCCTTCCTTAGGCAGAAATATATACATAATAGTACAGAATATTATTTTTATTAAGGCTGGGTGGGGCATTTGTTACAAGTTGTGCGATATCCCCATACCGTATGTTTTCCCATGTGCACAAAATTTATTTGCAGTTTGTCCTATGAAATAAATTTAAATACCAACAAATTGATGATGATTTTTAAAAAATAAATACTTTCCAATGTTTCTTTTTAACTAAGCATTACTGATGAAAACATTAAAATAAAGAAATATAATTCTCTAGATTATAGCCACCAGGAGAGGAATGTTAGTACAAACATAGTGAAACTCCTAATTCAAGATTCACTTTCTAGTCCAATGTTAGCATATTGGCGAGGGAGAGGGAAAATAGCATGACTTTAAAAATCTAGCAATCTGACATAAAGTTGAATGAACTGTACCACCTTCTTTAGGGAAAAGAGGCAGGACAATAGGCAGTTTTCTCATAGCAATTTTCATTTTTTAATCATTTACAGCAAAGCCCAACTGGTGTGATTAACATTCACCCATCTGTCTGAACACAAAAGCTCTCAACTTTCAACATTTAAGTTCAACAGAGAGTTTTAATGTGTTATCAGTTAAACATTTTTTTCCTTCCACTATGATTTTGGACTTAGAGATAAATCTGATTTATTTTTATTGGGGTTGGAGAAGAGGGGAAGGAAGAATGGGAAGACAGAATCTAAATTACTACTTTATCAAACCAAAAGTTAAATGTCATCAGGTTATAACTCTATAGAATTGACACCCTGTAGCCACGCAACCACAGAAGCCAAGATCGACAATGTACAGATTAAAATGCATTTTCTACATATCAGCCACACAAAAATAGAGGGTATAATAATGGACACATATACACTATATATACACAGACATATGGCTGGTTGAGTAAGGATATGCACTAAGTAATTAATCCTGAGTTATTTCCACTTAGATGCAAAAAAGAAAAGAAAAAAAAAGCAACCAGGTTTTGCTGTCCCAACAAGGGCATGACAGCAATAATTTGCAATTTCCTTCCATCCCATTCTCTCATCCTCCCGCCCTCTGCCTCTCACTGTATCTGCCTCTTCACTCACCACCCATCCTCCATTTCCTGATAACTTCGCATCACATTAGTACATATAGAATATAAAATGGTGGTGTATGGAAGAATTTTTAAAAAGGTAGGAAAAAGAAAAGAGAGACAATATGATTGGAAAGAGGACAGGAGAAAAAGAAAGATTGAGAGAGACAGAGAGAATGTCAATGCCCAAGTCTGGCATTTGCCTATTTAAATTCAGTCCTGCAGCCCTGGATGAGCTGAGCGATAGATGGGCTGCGTTATGAATTTCTGATCAGACAACTGATAGGTTATGAGAGAGGACATAATCCCATTGAGAAGCCTTTTCTTCCAAGCTCGGGCAAGTAATAGCCTACCCTTGAGAGAGAGCTCCTTACTTTGCCCTTTGTGTATGTGTGCACATGTATACACTTTTCCTTTTTAAAAATAAGTCAAAATAAGCATGTCATGATAATAAATGTGTAGTAATAATTGACAGTCATCTGCATCTAAACAAAGATATGCCATAGCAAATCAGACACACTTGCCAAATAAACTGTATTTTTCCCTCTTTTCAAACCTAATTAAAATTCTACACTTTGCCCACTCATTTTAGTACCCATACTGATAACCTGAAAAGATTGAAAACGACAACTCTGGTGTTTGGGGTACATTGTCTGATTTGCTTCCCTTTCAGTATTTTGTATTTACCTTAAAAAAAAATATCATGCAAATACAATAGGCAATAAAATTCATGTACAATATTCAAAGGAAGAAACCAAGCCTTAAAGGTTTTCTTTTTAATTTCCACACATGTGAAACAATACTTTATTATTGCTTTGTGTAATAATTATAGGCAGTTAATTACTTTAGCTCTAGTTAAGCATTACACTAGCAAAGAGGTTTGCAGGTTAATTGAAACTTGTGCATTAGAGACAGGGTATTAAGTATCCAAGTCAGGACTCTGCAACAGCTTATAGTAAAAAGTTAAAACTGTAAATCTGGTCTCAGGGGCTGCTGAAATCAAGTCTATTAAGCCTCCTGGCACTGGATGCACCCTCACAAAAAAACCTCCAGGTCCAATTTACAAGCAGAGGGTAAAGTCACTCAAAATTATATGAATCTAATGGAGAGCATAACAAACAAGAGACATGCTTATAAATAAAAGCAGGGAAAGCTTAAAATGTAAGAGTAGTCACCACATTTAAAGGAAGACAGTTAGATCTCATCCCTACCCCATTTTGAGTGACATCACGTGAGTTGAACAGCATCTTGTGCTCTTGGTTTTCCTTCTTCTGCCAAAAGGCATCACAGCACCTAATGGAAATGTATTGCTAAAGACGAGAAGGGATAGGAAGGGGCACAGATATATGTTTTACATAATGTTCATCTTATGGCACTGATCCACTGCAGGGAAAATAAGCATTCCGCGTAACCTAGAATCCTCTAAACCAGTTTTTGGCTGTGTGTGTGTGTGTGTGTGTGTGTGTGTGTGTGTGTGTGTGTAAAACAACCTTTCTTTCATGATTTAAGGAGATTTTTCTTCCACTTGTAAATGTACTAATTATTAATTATGATCTGCAAGATCAAAATTGTGAAGGTCTATCAGTACCTTCTAAAATACAGTGTTTTCACTTATGTCCCAGCCACATGCCAGGGTGACTTCAGTTCTCTTTACCCTCTAAGCTGTAATAGATCCATTAAGCAAGTGTGGACTGGGGGTGGGGCATAATCTGAGAGTGCAAATTATTTACCTGATTTAGATTCATTACAGTCAGGCATGCTGCCTGCATTTCACCATCTTTTTAAAATGGGGAACTTGCCCTCAAAGAATATTATGTAAATCTTTCTGTCACAGATTATTGCCTCTATACATGACTTCTACACCGTGCATCTGCTTTGTGTGCAAGTTTATTACATACACATACACAATTTCCCATTTTTAACCTCCAGTCCTTCCCATTCTCCTCCTTCCCCCAACACTCATTATGGGGAAAATTGCCTCAAACAGGACACTACTGGTTTTCTTCCATTCAATTTACATAATTGCTGTTTTGTTGCGCTTTTCTCATGTAGAAATTTTGCTCCCCAAAGGAAAGCATTAATGTTTAAATGGCAAAATGGAGTTTCGCTCAGGGTTATAAATGTAGGGGTGCTCCTAGCAATGTGTTATGGGGCATTCTGAACCCGCCAGTGCACAAGTCATTTTCAAGCCTTATGGTCACTGTTTTCCACGTCAGCCAGTGACACTAAACTTCCCAGAATCACAAAAATAGCTGTTTTAGGACTGGTACCTCATTAATTGTTAGTATGACACAGTGCCAAATCTATAACAAACTGATTTAACTTTGATCAATCATGATAATTAATATCAACATCTGTATATGTGTAAAGGAGGAAAAACTACTTTTGCTTTTGAAAGAAACAACTTTTAAAAGAAGTAACCTTGTGTAAAAGAGGTTCACATTCTCTTTTCTGCAGTTTCTATATTAGGTACTATAAGAAGAATAAAAATGTACTTTTAACCATGAAACATTACAGACGTGTATAAATACATATGTACAGTTGAAAGAAAAATCATAAAAGAAACACCCACATAACCTCAAACCAGTTTAAAAAGCAAAACTTTGCCAACATCTTAGAAACCAACCCTCCTCTCCATTTCCCCCTCTCTGAGCTCTCCCATAATCCTCTCCTTGTCACAACCCTGCAAAATCGTCCCACTCTCCTGACTTTTGCGAGAGTCATTCCCTGTGTTTTAACCATACAATCTTTCCTATCTGTATGTTAATCCCAACAGGATTTTAGTTTTGACGGTTGTATACTAATACAATCATTACTCTTCAGATTGTCTCACTTGCTGAACAGAAGATTCACCGGTTTTGTCTCGTGCAGCCATGGCCCACTCATTCTTGTTCGTGCATAGCATCCCATTGTATGAATACGTCAGTCTCTATCGATCCAATTCTGCCAACAGACATTTTGATGATTTCTCATTTGGGGCTAAGATAAACAACACAAATGTGAACATTCTTGTTCATGTTTCCTGGTTCCTGAGCAAGCCAGGAGTGAGAAAGCAGAATCTTAGCATATGAGTGAGCTCAACTTTACCAAGTAAACCAAACTGGTTTTCAATATGGTCATCTCGATTAAGATTCCTGCCAGGAAAGTTCCCAATGGTCTTCATTTTCACCAACTGTTAAAAATGTTGCTAAGGTGTGGGGTATATATTGATATCTTCTTCTGATTTTAATTTGTAGTGATCTGATTACCAGTGGAGTGAAGCTTTTTTTTTTTTAAATGTATTTACTGGCCAATTGGTTTTGCTCTTTTACGAAGGATTCAGATTTCTCATCTATTATTTTTACTGGATTAGTCTTTTTCTTATTCATTTGCCAGAATTCTTTATATGTTCTGGATACTACTCTTTTGGCAGTTACATATGCTCCAAATATCTTTCTTTTTAAAGAATTTTCCCTAGCCTGAGGTCATGAAGATATTCTCTTAAATTATTTTCTAAAAGCTTTATTACTTTGCCTATTATATCTTTAAGTCTTTATTTCATGTGGAATTGAATATTTTGTATACTGTGAGTCAGGGTTCCAATTTCATTTCTTTTTCTTCATATAAATAATCAATTGTCCCTACACCATTTACTGAAGAGTCTCTTCTTTTCCCACTGATTTATAAAACTATTTATGTTATCTAATATATACATACTGATTGTTTCACTTCTTGGTTTTTTATTCTGTTCCATTGGCCTATTTATACCTCTAATGTTACTACACTGTCTCAATGTGGCCCTAATAACAAAACTTGACATCAGTAAGGAAGTACCGGCTATGTTTCTCTTTAAAAGGCTCTTGGCAATTCTTCATCCCTTGCATTTCTATATACATTTCTTTTATGTAAGTCAGGATTTTAATTGAGAATGCACTTGACTGAACTTTTAGATCAATTGTGAGGAATTGCTATCTTTCATGAACTTGCTACATTTCTCCATTTATTTAGGTCCTTTGTAATGTTGTTCAATGAAGTTTTTAATTTTAAGATTAGAAATATTGCCCTGGCTGGTGTAGCTCAGTGGATTGAGCACAGGGGGCGAACCAAGGGGTCGCCAGTTAGATTCCCAGTCAGGGCACATGCCTGTGTTGCAGGCCGGGTCCCCAGGGGGGCCACGTGAGAGGCAACCACACATTGATGTTTCTCCCCATCTCTTTCTCCCTCTATTCCCTTCTGTCTAAAAATTAAATAAAATATTTTTTAAAAAAAGAAATATTATAAATATTTAGTTGTATTTATCCTATGTTTTTCATATTTTTGATACTCTTAATGCTATGTTTTTAAAGTTTATTTTCTATTTGTTGCTTTTATATAAAAAAGCCATTCATTTTCCATTTTGATCTTGTATCCAGCAACCTTGTTAAATTATTGTTAATTTTATATTTTTTCAATTGATTCTTTTGGAATTTTTACATTCATAGTCACATCATCCATGAAGAAATATAGTTTTATTTCCTCTTTACAATTCTATACTTTTAATTCCTTTTTCCTGTCTTACTGCACTGGCTAGAATGTCTAATGCCAGATTGAATGGAATTAATAATAGATAGAGTTATCTTTTTCCAGACCTCAAAAGGAAAGTTTTTTATTGTTTACCATTAAGAACAATGTTTGTTGCAAATTTTTTAGATATTAGTTATCAAATAAGGAGTGTTTCTATTCCTTATTTCCTGGTTTCCTAAAAATTCTCACATAAGATATAATGAATATTTCAAATTATTTTTCTGTACCTATTAATAAGATTTTATTATTTTTCTCTGTTAAGTAATTATGTATACATTATTACATATAATACTTACAGTAATTGATTTTCTAATGTTAAATCAACATTGAATTTCAGAAACAAGCCTGGAACATAAAACAGTATTCTTTATACAAGGCACTGGATTTGGTTTGCTAATATTTTTCCTTGACTTTGCATTACTGTTTCTTAAACAGATAGGCTATAATTTTTCTGTTCTCATACTATCCTTGTTCAGTCTTGCTATCAAGTTTATGCTAGCCTCATAAGTTAGATTTTGTAATTATAGTCAAACAACTAATGGCAGAAAACCAGTGGTGCCTTGAACATGTTAAGCCAGCTTCCCTTTCTTGTCTTCCTCTTCCTACCTGATCAGGCAAGGTTCAGGCAGAAGACAGAAACTACACATATTAATGTAACAGAGAAAATTTAATATAAAGAATTTTAACTGGTTATACAGAATTTTTAACCAGTTAACTGAAAAGACAAAAAGAATCCTGTACTTTTTCAAGATACCGAATAAGTACCAACCACCCCTAAGACTGGGAGGATAAAGAGAAAAGATTGGAATTATTAAAACTAAGGGGTTTGAAGAAAGTGCCAAACTCAGGTCTCTGAGGAAGGGATACTGGGTGGCTTGTGCTGGTGTATCTGAGTGAGGCATGATAAAACCGGTTATGAAGATGTTAAGAAAGTTGCACAGAAGTTCCTATAGTAAGGAACTCCTGTGGACAGAGTGACAAAATGATGCTGGAATGATGCAGGGAAAAGCTGACAAAAAGTCCGAAAGAGCCAGACAAAAAGAGTATGCCATTTCTTCCTCTTCAGCCTTTCAGTATGATGCTAGTGGTCACTATCATCAGAGCTTAACAGGGAACCCATCGGCAAGGTAAAAATAGAATTTGCAGGGTTCCTACCCCCATAACCACAAAGCAATATAAAGTTGGGTTTGGAACACTATTAAAATGGCACATGACAGCAGGTGATGCTTGCCAGAGAAGACAAAAATTTTCTTACCAATGATGGAGGTCACCTCCATTACCTAGAAGCTTAAAGCCATGCTGAGCACCTGGATGAGATATCTTATGTGTCAATAACTCAAAGCTAAGATTCTCATCATTACTCCATGTGGTAGATTGCAAATTGGCCACAAAATACTCCCTTCCCCATATCCAAGCTCCTTTATAAATGCCTTTGCAGGTTCTCTTATCCAGGGTAAAGTCTATTTCTCCTTTCCTTAATTTGGCCTTGAACATCAGCTATGTCAATGGGTGGTTTAGTCAATGGAATATTAGCAAACATGATGTGTTCAGAGGCTCCAAAAGTACTTTTTCTCTCTTGCTGCTGAGCACCATTACCACCAAAAACACGGATTTGCCTCCTGGTAAATAAGAGACCACGTGGAAAGAGGCCTCATTAGTCTTAGTATTTCTAGCTGTTTCACTAGAGGCCACAGACATGTAAAGCCATCCTGGACCATGCAGGCCCAATCAAGCCAGCACAAACCACACAAATTGCCCAGTTAATGCACAAAATTTTTTAAAAATATAAATATTTGTTACTTTTAAGTGTCCAAGTCATGGAGTGGTTGGTTACACACCAAAAGCTAACTAGTACATACCATCTACAACCAAGTGCTGCCAAATTCTACACTTAGTGGGTACAAAGGAATCAAGTTTCTATTCTTACTCCATAGCCTAACAAAGTATCTCATGCTTTTGTTTGAAAGTCAATCACCCCCAAGAACATCTAAGAGTATTCAAAGGGAGAGTTTTGTGTGTGCTTACAAATTATTTTTTCTACAGACACTATATAGCATCTGACATATTGTGCTCTGGCTTGCATGCTTGTAAAGCCACTTGGGTGAGTATCACTGTTCTCAGTGTCTTTGGAGTCCATTATGAGAAAGCTAATACCTGGGTCAACGAAACCTCCTCCAGGTGCTCCCAACTTTGACAGTCTCTTAGTATTCAAAGCACAGCAATGGGTTCCAGAAAAAAGTAGGGAAAATTTCCCCCTCCAAAACTCTGTGCACTACTCTCTATTTTTTTCTCCTAAACACTACTAAGTATAGCTTCCCAAAGACACAGAATCTCAAGCTCTCCTGGAAACATCACTTTCAACTTTTGTTAGCAACTCTAAAACAAGAGGCATACATCTTCAAATGAACAAACAACAGTTTTCTAGGATAGTGCTATCTCAGTCCACTTATAAAAAATACTTCCACAATAGAAATACTGTCTCTAAGATGCACTCTACCTATACCATAAAATCACCATTAAATTTTCCAGCAGAACTTTCTAAACAGCAGACCAGTGGAAAATTTTAATGGACCATGGGTATAATTTTTTAAATAAACAAGTAAGAACAAATGGTAAAATTCTGTAAGGAACACTTTGTTAAATTTAAAACACTACCCATTTTTCTGATCTCATGTCTACTTGTTCTTACTAAGCTGCTCTTTGTTTAATGAAATTATTGTGATAACTATTTATTTTTTTCCATTTTTAACATGCTCCCTTGGTAAAACTAAAAAGCTGGATTCTCTTTTTTTTTTTTTTTTCCAGGAACATAAAATCAAAAGTCTAGGAAACATCAATGCACAGTGATTTAATTTAATTTGTTGGAACCTTTGGACAAATATATCTCTGTTTTTATTTGGCTTATTCAGGCATATTTCCTAGAAAAAAAAAAGGGAACAGTATCCAAGTATCCTTCTCTTGAAAATTAGAAAACTATGTTCCAATTTGAAGTGGCTTTTTTTTTCAGTCTCCACCATTTCCACAAAGATTTCAGGGATCTTAGGGCTAAGTTTTAGCCACACTTCAGGTTTAAGATACCCCATGTATTTTCTCATCTTCAGAAGGTTCTACACAAAGCTTCTAAGAATGGTGGCTCAACTCAGATAAAGAGATGGAAAGAATATTGCCTTTTCTCTTTGGAGCAATTCCTTAACAAAGAGACTAGCTCTGTTTTACCCAATACTGATGCATCAATAATCAAAGTCAAATCAGAAAATGGAACTACTGTAGAAATATCTAACACAGAAATTTAATACAGGGAGTTTTTTTAGAAAGGTATTAAAAGGACAGAGGGAATTAGAAAGGTGGTAATCCAAAGACCCGTAACTAACTAGAGAGAGCAACTATTACTGCTAAATCCGGTAAATGGGGGCGGTTGTATTACCAGAGCCTAGAAGTAGAGAAGAGAACTGAACTCAATGCCAGGACTAAGAAGGAACACCTCATCGCTAAATCTGGAACTACTGAGGGGGTGCTGAATGTTGGTGATGGGACTAAGGAAAAAACTCCAGATGGCATGTGCATGATCTGCCAAAAAATTCAGTATTCTATAGCTGCCCACAGTTGCTGGAGAAATGTCAAAGGAAGTTGGAAGTGAAAAATAACTAGCTTCTCCCCATATTCTGTCTCCCAGTCCCTGCCACGACTGCTAGTTGGTAGGACCTAAAAGAAGCCGATAGACAGGGGCACTTGGAAGAAGTCACCTGCAAAGCCCTGGCGTCCCTGTCACACATAACAACAGAACACAGAGGGTGAGAAAAGGGCGGAGAGTTAACCAGCAAATCACCAACACAACGGCAACGTGCTTGCTGTTTTTTCTTTTAACTTTTAATACTTGAAATTTCCTAAGAGAGAAGAACCTAAATGTTCACGAGACACACACAGATAGATGTATGAGGTGATGGAGGTGTTAGTTAACTTGATGGGGGCAATCCTCTCACAATGTCTACACACAGCAAATCACCCTGACATGCACGTTGAATGTCAAAGGCAGGAATTAGGCATCAGTGCAATGTGTATATAGTATAGCTCTATGTTATTTTTTTTTATCATGTGTCTGGAAATTGGGTAGACTGGTTCTTTCCATTTATTTTTTTATTTCAAATGTGTTTTAGCCACCTAGTTCCTATGTCTTTTCATATACATGTTAAAATATTCATCATTATCAACAACAATGTTGTTGGGATTTTGATAGGAACTGTATTAAGCCTATACATCAAACTGGGGAGAACTGACATCTTTACTATGTTGAGTCTTCAATGCTATGAACACACTATGTATCTGCATTTATTTAGAACTTTGATTTATTTTTTATAGTTCTTAGCATACAAGTTCTGTACATGTTCTGTTGGCATAAATCTAAATATTCCATATTTTATAAATTGTAGTGGTATTTAAGTTAAGACTACTTTTGAGCAGCTTTAGGTTTACATAAAAACTGAACAGAAAATACAGAGAGTTCCCATGTATCCCCTCATGCTGCCCTGGTAGTTCCCTGTATTGATATCTTGCATTGTTGTAGTCCTAGAGTTGTTGTGGTTGATAAGCCAATACTAACATATCATAAACAAAAGGCCATAGTTTACCTTAGAGTTCACTCTTTGTATTGTATATCTTATGACTTCTGAAAAATGTGTAACGACATGTATCCACCATTACAATATCATACAGAATAGTTTCATTGCCCTAAAAAAATCCCCAGTGCTTCATCTGTCATCCTTCCTACCCTTCCCCAACCCTTGGCAACCGCTGATCTTTTTACTGTTTCCGTACTTTTGCCTTCTCCTTTATGTTGTATAGTTGAAATCATACAATAGTAAACTTGTCAGATTGGCTGCTTTCACTTAGCAATATGAATTTAAGTTCTTCCATGACCTTTCTTGGCTTGATAACTCTTTATCACTGAATAATATTCCATCATATGAATATACCACAATTTTTTTATTCATTTACCGATTGAAGGACATCTTGGTTGCTTCCAAATTTTGACAACTTCTGTTTAAAGCTGCTATAAATATTTGTGTACCGGTTTTAAAGTGGATATAAGATTTCAACTCATTTGGGTAAATACAAAGGAGTATGACTGCTGGATCATATAATAAAATATATTTAGTTTTATAAGAAATTGCCAAATTGTCTTTCAAAGTGGCTCTACCATTTTGCATTCCCACAAGAAACAAATAAGAGTTGATATTACTCCACATCCTCATCAGCACTTGATGTTATTAGTGTTTTGGGTTTTAGTTATTCTACTAGGTGTGTAGTGGTATCTCCTTGTTGTTTTAATTTGCAGTTCCCTAATGACTTTTTCTAATGATGATGAGCATCTTTTCATATGGCTTTTTTTTTTTTGGCCTTGTTTTACATCTTTTTTGGTGAGGTATCTGTTCAGATCATTTGCCAGTTATTTACTCAGGTTGTTTATTTCCTATTGTTAAATTTTAAGAGTTCTTTGTATATTTTGCATATCAGATCTTTATCAGTGTGTGTTTTGCAAATATTTTCTCCCAGTCTGTTGCTTGTCTTTTCATTCTCTCAAAGATTATATTTTAAATTTCAGTTTCCACGTGTTCATTGCTAAACTATAAAAATATAATTAATTTTGTATTTTGCTATTGTATCCAGAGATCCGAATTCATTTACCGTTACTATGAGATTTCTTTTTAAATTGATTCTTGAAATATTCTACAGTAGACAATCTTGTCATTTGGAAATAGAATTTTATTTCTTCTGTTCTTTTTTTTTTTAATTATTTTATTGTTGTTCAGTTACAGTTGTCCGCATTTACCCTCCCCCCACCCCACCCCAGTCAAACCCACCTCCCTCCCTTGCTTCCCCCCTCCCCCTTGGTTTTGTCCATGTGTCCTTCATTGCAGTTCCTGAATACCC